>RJWJ010003776.1:0-82696 GCA_004363605.1 Indri indri | reverse complement strand
GATCACTGTCGTTTCTTATGATTGAGTAATATTCCATTGTAAATATATACCAAATTTTATTAATCCACTCATGGATTGATGGGCACTTGGGTTGTTTCCACATCCTTGCAATTGTGAATTGTGCTGCCATAAACATTCGGGTGCAGATGTCTTTATCATAGAATGTTTTGTGCTCTTTTGGGTAGATGCCTAATAGTGCTATTGCTGGATCAAATGGTATTTCTATTTTTAGCTCTGGGGAAAAGAATCTCTTTTCAATAAATCGTGCTGGGAAAACTGGATAGCCACATGCAGAAGATTGAAACTGGACCCCCACCTCTCACCTCTCACAAAAATCAATTCAAGATGGACATTTCATATTTAATGACCTGATAAAAACAATGAAATTTCAAGGAGACTAAATGATATTCAAATGTTATAGAAGTGACAAGCCATGGTTCTGCAGCTCTATTCATTTTAAGAACATGTTAGAAATATTTACTGGTTGTATATAAGTGTTTTCTCTGTCTAACATCTTGTATGAACAGTTTGAGACCATGAAATTACTCACATCCTGAATACTGTGTTGACTGAATTGAAGGCTGGCTTTTATTTTCAAATCTGCAGCATTTAAAAGACAGTGCAGCTACATTTATGGGAATAAGGGGAGAAGCTGGGAAGGAAGGCAGGACTTGGTGGGCCTGGCCGGGTGATTTGCATTGGAGTGTAGTGGGAGCCCTAGAGCTGAGGACTAGTCTAGACTGCGTCCGTTACACAGCCTTGTGGATGCCTGTGTGGAGAGTGACAGGTGTCAGAAAGGGGGCAACCGGGACGCTGGTTCAGAGCCCCCCACAGTAACCTAGATGGGGGCGAGGCATCGTGGACTGGGTCGAGGTTCGAGTGGGCAAAGCATGAAGCGGGCAGGTTCTAGATAAGGTATTAGGCGTTCACAGAAACTTGAACACTGATCCTTAAGGAAAATAGTATTTTACTTCAGTTCTTATTTTGTTGACAATGTTGTGTCTAGTTCTGGGTCATCTACTGTACATCTCAGCGTACAGTAATTGTAGTTCTATTTTCTTTCTGCTTTTTCTAGATTAAAGTTTTCAAGGAAATTATGAATGAATTCTGCATTCTTTGTTAAAGAAAGCATTGAGGAAGAGGGTTTGGTGGGAGATGCAGAAGGGAAGGTGATAAGGCTTTATTCTTTCTGTCGCCTTTTCTGGGTAATTCACTCGGCTGGACTCTGGCTGGACACCAGGCCCGGCTTAAAGGATGCGGGGCCATCTCTCCTGCTTTTTCTTTCCTTAGAAAATTCTGTTAGATGAAAGAAATCCATTCTGAGTAAATGTGTTATTTTTGTTTTGAAGGTGTACCTCAAAATAAGAATGAATTTTAAGGAATTTTTAGAAAATTAGGATTATAAAGCAATTCTTAATATATTAAAATTCTGTTTTAACCACTATGATATGAATAGTTATGGTCTTCAGAAACTTTAAATTCTTTTGAAATACATGATAAATTCAGTATTTAGAAAAATACTGAAGTTCAGTTTTAATACTAAACAAATAATGTTCAGTATTAAAATGTTTACGAGTTTAGTGATAAGAGTTTGTTTATCAGACTGTTTAAATTCTCTTCCACAAGATGCTCCCTGCTGGACAAAGCAGGCCAGCAAGCATTTTTTTGGGTTTTTAACAGTGATGACTTTTGAGGCCATAAACTGGTGATTCTGACCTCCTGTAAATAGTTGATCATTTGAGGAGAAGAATTTGGAGTTTCAATTAGTTGCCTTTCTTGATTTGAGAAACGCTTATTTATTTATGGCAATAAAAATGATTGGTCACTTCTAGTCTTCGGACATAATTTTACCTATGTCTGGGCATTCTGGATGTTTTTATTTTAAAATGTATTCAGAAAAAGGAAATGAAGTCAGGAGGTTACTAGAAATAAGTGTTTAATAGTCTCAGATGCACAAAAGGCAGGTGCTCCGATTTCATTATTCAACCTCTGTACACGGAGAGAATAGCTCAGAAAATGATTCTTTTAATATGGGATTTCGAATTAGGTTACAACTTCTGCTGATGAAGAAAATGTGAGGTTCTGAATGGACATTAGACATTTTAGATTAGAAAGAGGAAAGGAAAGTAATGAGTCCTATTTCTAAATGAATTTAAAAAGCAATCTGATTTTAGTTCTCGCAAGGCAGAGAAAATAAAATAAAAACTATCGTACTTTATTTACTAACCAATGAATTGAATTGTCTGCCTTTTATTACAGATATAAAGTAAAGACTATGAAGAGACAATCATTTTTGCAGCTATCAGACTTTCAGTAACATATCTCTTGTGGTTTAAATAACAGATAGTTTAAGTGTTTTTCCATTACCTTTGTGTAAATGAAAAATGCATAAAATATTTTAACAAGGCAACGTAATCCAAGGAGATTGTTATTTTGTGTTACAAATTAGGTTATTTCTGTCATAAAATTAAAGAAAAAAAATCAACGTTAGGACATTTCAGCTTAATATCATTTACCAGAAGGCACGTGTAACAGATTTAATGAGCTAGCAGGTCACCTGGATCCAGCTGTTCCCGACCGGCTTTATGAAACAGAGAATGCAGCTAGCAGTGGGAGGTACGCATTATTACAAGCTCTCAAGGAGTTACAAAATCGATTTCTGCTTGAATGAATTAATTTAGATTATCAATTTATAACCGGCTACACGAATCCCATCAACTCAACAATTCAGTGAATGATCAGGTTCAATCCTTGTAAGGGCTTCACGATCAGGGGCCTCGGGCAGCCCTGCGGTCAGTGCCCGCCCCTGCCGCGCCGCTCGCAAAGGTACTCGGCCCAGCAAAAGGAAAAGGGACGTGTTTGCTTAGGTGCGTCGCAGAGGCGAAACCCAGCATCTTAAAAAAATTAAGACAATAAAAATAAAGTAAAAAATGCTGTCAGTGTGCAGGTTTGAGATTTTTTTCTTTGGAACGCTTGCGATCCCGTGCAAGGGCAGCCACACTGTGTGCCGTGGGGAGTTGGGACACGGCTGTTTACTTGGGCCTCAGCAGGAAACGCTCGGACAGCTGCGGCCGTTCTCTTCTCCCCAAAAACCATAAAAGCAGGAGTCTAAGCATTCGTTTCAGTGTGAAAGGCTGGATTCAGCTTCCTCCTCTTGTCCCCGCTTAAAGTATCTTGCCTTAGCTCTCGAAATAAAAATGCTCATTGTGCTCCACAGGACGAGTCATTTCTTTAAGGCTGTGGTCCCCAAACCCCAGGCTTTGGACCAGTACTAGTTCGTGGCCTGTTGGGAACCGGGCCGCACAGCAGGAGGTGAGCAGCGGGTGAGTGAGGAGCAAAACCTCATCTGTGTTCACAGCCGCTCCCCGTCGCTCGCATCCCCGCCTGAGCTCCGCTGCCTGTCGGATCAGCGGCGGCATCAGATTCTCATAGGAGCGGGAACCCTGCTGTAAACTGCGCGTGGAGGGTTCTAGGTTGTGCTCCTTATGAGAATCTAATGCCTGATGATCTGAGGGGGAGCTGAGGCGGTGATGCTAGCCCTGGGGAGCGGCTGCAGATACAGATTATCACTAGCAGAGAGGTTTGACTGCACAATAAATGCAATGCGCTCGAATCATCCCTAAACCATCTCCCCTTCCCCCGGTCCATGGAAGAATTGTCTTCCATGAAACCTGTCCCTGGTGCCAAAAAGATTGGGGACCACAGCTTTAAGACTTTTTTCTACCAAATCTTACCTTGATCATATTACTGTTTTCTTATCCACCGGTTCCATGTTATCCTGATACCTCATCTGTGTATGTCTCCTAGCGATCATGCGCATGTGTGCTCCCATGTAATCGTTGCCATACACGTGAAGTTTGCAAATCGAGTTCTTTGTCCTCAAGGTGAGGAGCCTCACGCAGCTATCCGTGGGACTCTTGCACCTCTGGGCTCATCGCTCCTCTGGGGAGAGCTGGAATTTGAACACAGGTCCTTAACTGTACAGTGAAGAATCCTTTTTGCCCACAGGACAGTGTTTCTTGTCAGTAAGATTTCAATTCTCCTGAGGCAAAGAGGGTTTTTAATTCCTTTTTCTTTAGTTTACCCAGCTTAGCTCAGCAAAGGGCAAAGTGAAAGTAAAATTACTTTTTAAATTAAATGAAATTCATCCTTGCCTAGCCTGGGTCATTCCCCAGATCTCTGTCAGCCCTCCCTCCACCTCTGGCCTCCTTCAAGATGGGAAGGTCCCCTGTCCCATCCCTGGATGCCCTTGCTTGGTCAAAACACCTGTCTGTATTCTACTCTAATCCATTTGTCCATAAAATTCTTTCCTCCTTTTCTATACATTAAGCTTAGATAATTACTTCTGTGCTGATATGAACATTTTTTCAATTAACAAAAGTAAAACTTAAGTGTGCTGCTATTTGGGTATGCTTTCCCCAGCTTAACCCTTTGGGCATCTTTTTGTCAATACCATAGCCACAGTGCAGAGCATATTTCTGAAGAAAAAATAAAGTCACCCAGTACATTCCAGAAAAATAGAAATGTTCCTCCCAAATGTGCAAGTCTTATAATTTCTCATTTTTGAGTCATTATATTAAAAAATAGCAATGAACTCAAATCTCATAAAGATTGACAGCATAAAAGAAAATGATTTATATACTTTGATGCCCATAAAAAGAATGAATTCATATGAAAAATAGTCACTTTAGGGAATACATTTTGATTATGCTTCCATTCTTGAAGGAATTGACCAGGTCATTATAGCAAAGATGACTGCATTTCAACATTGCCACTTTAATTATTTTATAACTTTAATTTTTAGTGGCATTTGTGGCACAATGTGATACAGGAATGAAGTAACTCAAGTCTGAGAGCATGCATCTGAACACCTGTGGACATCTACCTTAGCCAGTAGCTAACAGATGCTAGTTTGTGATCTCCTGCAGATCACATTCATGAAATACTAGGCAGTCATAGAAAAGAATAAGAAAGGTCGTTACGTATTGATGTAGATTGATGTCAGATATGTTAAATGAAAAGAGCAAAGTGAAGAACTGTGGGTGCAGTATGCTACTATGTGTATTAAAAGAAAGAAAGAGTAGGTACAAATGTATTTGCTTTTATTTACATAAAGCATCTGTGGGAGGGTCCACAAAACGCTAATCTGGTAGGCCTGGTCTGGGAAGGGACCTGGTGCCCGAGGGCCACGAGTTGGAGAGAGACTTTTTACTGGGTGCTCTTTTGTACGTGTTGCTCTTCAAACGAGATGAATATTGCCTATTCAAACAAATTGATTTTTGAATAGCCTGGTATAACCCTAGCTCAGAAGATTCTTCCGAGTTATTCATAAGGGAAAATAACTCTGAAAGTGCTGTGCAGTTTGTGAAGGTATTATGATTGCAAAGGGTTAATGTTACTTAGCTGTCGTAATCGATTCTGTTAAAAAGGCTGAAATGGTCAGACTAGTCAAGGCATGATCTCTTTTTCTTGGATATCTTCAAACATCATCAGCCTAGTAAAATTTAGACCAATGTGATCTTTTGAAGTAAAATGTGTGCATGTGTCAACGTTGACATTAGATAACTCTTTCCTTGATGACAAGTATGGTATCTCGTCAGGGGCCTAAAGCAATAATTGTACTATAAAGTAGCTATTTGGTTTAAATTCATGAAAGATTCACCTATTTTTTATTTTTATTATAAATCCCTTTTTTCTGCATAAAGTTTACATATATTCTATTAATGCAAATATTGTGGTATTTGCTGTTAAATTATTATATAATTAACATTTGCCTGCCTCTGTGCTCAACCTTATGCTAAGAGCATTGTGGATACAAATAAGTATGAGCCAATTGTGCTTCAGCTGGAAGGATAATACATGTGTGCTTAAAATGCTTGGAGAATGGTTATAATAATCAGAATGATGACATCGCCATCAAGTTAAGGTGCTCGTAGCCTTTTGTATGATGCAATAACCTTCCAGATTGCATCTCCCTGCCCCCCCCCCATGATTTATTATTCATCACTTCCAGAATTGTCTTTTTGAAGCTCCCTGCTAAAAACAGGTCATTCGGGGTCAGAATTATCAGTGACCATCAAACGAGGTCCTATCAGACTCAGAGCTTCCAGGGCAGGAGCCCAGCCTGTGTCCTGTTTACTTCTGCAGGCCTGGCTGAGTGTCTAACACAGAAGGGGGAGAAGGGGGCGAGGGGGTCGGTTTCTCTGAACCACAGACTGTAACTAACAATGGGAGTTCAGCATGGAGAGGGGCAGCGTGAGTTGATAAATTAGACTTCACGAAGAAAGCAGAGCATGGCTTCTGGAATGTGTGTAACAATATGGAATAGAATCCTCAAAATATGAATAATGTCCTATTTTCTTTATAAAAATGTAAACCTTATAAATGTACATGTATCTGCTAGCATGTTTGCACACAGACCAACATCCGTACAGGCCTCTGTATGCGTCCAGGTACCACACGCATCTGTACGGTTTGGATTATGTTAGAATTGTGTTCATATGCACTTTCTCCAAGAGGGACCGAGGGAAGGATGGACATTGGTTTAGTAAGCAGAGGAAGAAGACTGAGAAGACAGGCAAATGGAACGGGGAATAAGCTAAGCAAAAGCTCGGGCAGTCTGTGGTTCTGGGAGTAATGAAGGTAGTCACTGGAGTGTAAGGAAGGTTTGGGAGAGTAGTAAATGGGACAAATATTGTAATATTATAAAGAGAATGTCATATTATGAAATGCTTCTAATTTGGCATTGAACTGAATACCTTAAGGTATTATAAATTTTGAACCAGAAAGTTAGCATAGTCAATGAATATCTGTTAGGGAGCTTTCTCTTTTCTTTTTATAATCACAAACCATTGTTAGACAACAGTTAACAACCCTCTCCGGGCAAAGAGCGCGTTTTTAGGTTTTGGAGGGAAAAATGCCAGTTGTTGAGGTACTGAAGAGTACTAAAGTACTCATAACAAATACAGAACAACACGAATAGGGAAAAAGGAAAACAATGCATTTAACACAACACACATAACAGAATCATTCCTCAAAAGTTGTCTGAAATGTAACGTATTTCCAACCCTGATTTTCTATCAACTAACATATGAAAACCAGGAGAGATCTGATTTTCTGGACCCTCTAATGTAGCGTGCCCAGATTTACCAAATAAATACAGGATGCCCGGTTCAATCTGAATTTCAGAAAAACTACAAATAATTTTTAGTATAAATATGTCCCAAATATTGTGTTATTTGTTTTTTATCTGAAATTCAGATTGAACTGAGTGTTCTGTATTTTATGTAGTACCTGTACTCTAATGCTACTGGCCTGAATAAACCATACCCAGACATTTGCAGTAGCAACGGAGAATTCACATTTTTGCAGGCATGTTTTGTAAAGATGGAACAAAGAATAGAAATTGAAATATGGCAGTTCGTTTAGTTACTGAATCAATGATAAGACTAGTGGTTCTCACCTGGGGCGATTTTGCCCTGCAGTGGGGATTCAAAAATGTCTGGAAACATTTCTGGCAGGGGACGGGCTGGTGGGGAGGGTGCTCCTGGTACCTGCTGGGTGGCGGCAGGGGTGCTGCTGTCCGTCCTGTGGTGCACAGCAAAGGGTCGTCCTGTCCAAAATGTCAGTCCTGCCAAGGTGGAGAAACCCTGATCTAGACGGAAAAAGAAAAAAGAAAGAAAACCAACAGTGGACGGCAAACCTTGCAGGCTTCGGAATCAGACAAGCAGTTGGATTCAAATCTCAACTTGCCTTTGTAAGTCACCTAACTTCTCTGAGCCTCAGTTTTCTTAAAACTGAAATGGAGCTGTTCCTTTGCAAGAAATTTTAAGGATTAAAGAAAATAAAATCAGTTTGCTGCGATGAGTACTTGTTCCACATTTAGCTTGTGCTAGGTTTTGGTCAGGGTGGTACAGCTAGTAAATACCACTGAGAATGACTGGAACACATTTTACAGAACAAATCCTTTTAATAAAGGATCTGTAAAATTTAATAAAAGTTGTGTGAAATTTGGATTCAGTGAAAAGGCCTCCCTTAAGGATCCAGAAGGCCGCATGTGGCCCCAAGGGGGCAGCTTCCCCACATACTAATCAGATTTCAGCTGGCAGCGACCATTAGGGCGAGGCCTGTCTGGGAAAGCCGTGGGTGACCTCCCTAATGACCATTCACCTGTGCGGCGTCACCGTGCACCAATTCACAGGCTTGGTCTGCCAGGTGAATGCAACTGCGGTGTTCAAACTTCCTTCCAATTTTTCATAGAAAAGGGCTATGTGTTTTTAAAAAATGTGAATCTGTTCCTTCTGATGTGGGTTCTTTTCCATAGTTCGATTATTAGAGCATGATGAAAATAATAAAGAGAGGTTCTGACTAGAGGTTTCTAAATGCGGATTTTCCAAGAAGCTTCTATGAGTAACAGATTTTCCTTTTTCTTCTTCCTCCCCTTCTCATCTCCTCTTCTCTCTCGCCAGGAGCCCTGTGCAGTCTTCAGGGCAGCTTAGCTGTGGTGGAGGCGAGAAGGCGAGAGCGCAGACGAGAGGATTCAGGTTCCAGCTCCCCGTAAAGCCCGACAAGCAGCATGGCCCTGGGCGACTCACCTCGGCTCTAAGCCACACTTACTCCTTTTCTTAGAAAGAGGTCAGGAATTCAGCCCTAACTCCCTAACGGGTTGCCGTAATTATTAAATGGAATAATAAATGAGAGTGTTTTACAGATAAAGGAGGGCATTTTCACTTTCCCCCGCTTGGTTTCTTTTTAGGCAATTTGTTGGAAATTCAGCTTTAACAGCTTAACATGTCTGCTTCGGCTTCAACATAGCATTTCACACTTTGTTCTCGGAACACAAACTACCAAGTTCTTTTTTGTTTATATCTGAAAACAGTAGACATGGTACATTTATTAAGCAACATCAACTCGATGTTTTTGGAAAAATAGGGCTTTCCTGAGACATTCCAATTACTTCAAAAATTATTTTGAAAGCCTAAAGGTATCATTCACACTGAAGGAGTGTTTCCCTGGCAAATGTGTGAGGAGTCGTCTTCAGTTTTATTTCTGAGTTGGAGTTATACCCGAGCTACTCAAAAATACCGCTATGACTCAGTTTGTTTGACAGCTTTGGCCCATACACAGAATTCGCTAAACAGCTCTATTGCCCTCTTTCCTTCAAGGAGTCTATTTTTATATTATTAATGGATGGGAATTGTTTGCAACACTTGGACAAGTTCTTGTAGCCTTGGATAGGGTTCTGCATACTGTTGAGAATTTGTTTCAAAAAAAAATATTGGGAAGATCAGAGAAATGAATTTTTTAGGGCAGTCCCTTTTCCTTCTCCCCTTTCCTGTTATTCCTTGTCATGTTTCTGAAAAAAAAAAGACTTCTCTCTTGTTTAACCTATTTTTGTTAGTGGAATTTGAGCATCCCAGGAAAACAATTAAAAGTTACTTTCATACACCATGATCAGTGCATTTAAATTGTGTTCAGGAGATAACATACATTTCTAGCATAACAAGGTGATACAATTGCTTGACCACTCACTTGGTGGTGTTTCGCTCTAAGTGCAGATACTGTGTTTTCTGTATCATGCATTATTTTATACAATCAAATTTAAATCATATTCTTATTAACGCTTGATATGGAAACAGTCATAAAAATTATCAAGTAATCTGATCTTCAGGGCAAGGGACACAGAACCTTCTAGGGGCACTTACACACTGTTCCTCCCAGCTCTTGCTGCCATAGAATACGATTTAGCAAATGACAGCGGGACAGTGAACAGCGCCCTGGGGACCTGTAAGAATTCTGGCAGCTGCTTATCTCTCCCTCTCCCCCAAAGGTCACGAAGTCGTAAAACAGATTTCACAAGTTATGTATTTCTGTTTGTGTTGAGAAACTAAAATAAATGTTTAACCACCTCCCATCCACACTTTCTGTCCCCCCCACACACACACAGCCACCCCACAGCCATGCAGCAGTTTGTGTCCGACAGTGCTGCCCGGCCTCTCCATGACGCCTGTCGTAGCACGGAGGGAAATGGCAGTTATAAAACATGCTTCTTCAGAGAATAAGGGAGTCTCTGGGGAATACTTAGGCTTTTACCGTATCTGAGGAGTTCTTAGGGCTAATTCAGGAGAAGAGACTGTAGTCTCCATTGCCCACAGAGCTGCAAAATAATGGTACATTTTCCTACTGCTGTAAATTATCTCAAGGGTCATTCACCGTTTCCTGTGATGCTCAGAATGATAGGACATTACTCTGTCGGGGGAGCGACAAGCCAGAGCAAGGAAGGGCCCACGTCACTAAAACGAAAACGCTGTTACTGTCTGTCTGCTGATGCTTCCTTTTTAAATATTACTTGTATATATTTATGGAGTACGTGTGCAGATTTGTTACATGGATGTACTGCGTAGTGGCAACGTCTGGGCTTTTTGTGTAACCCTCACCTGATTTGCATACGTAGTACCATTAGGTAGTTTCTCATTCCACACCTCCTCCCACCCTCACACCCTTCTGCCCGTCCAAGTCCCCAGTGTCTATTGTCTCACTCCCTGTGTCCATGTGTACTCACTGTTTAGCTCCCACGCGTGAGTGAGAACATGTGATGTTCGACTTTCTGTTTCTGAGTTACTTAAGATTATAGCCTCCAGTTCCATCCATGTTGCTGCATAAGACATGGTTTTACTCTTTTTATGGCCAAGTAGTATTCCATGGTATACATATAGACCACATTTTCGTTATCCAGTCATTGGTTGATGGGCACTTAGGTTGATTCCATATCTTTGCCATTGTGAATTGTGCTGTGATAAACATACGAGCGCAGGTATCTTTTTGATATTATGATCTTTTGCTTTGGGTAGATACCCAGTAGTGGAATTGCTGGATCAAATTATAGATCTATTTTTAGTTCTTTGAGTAATCTCCATAGAGGTTGTACTAATTTACATTCCTACTAACAGTGTATTCCCTTTTCACTGAATCTGTATCAACATCTACTGTTTTTTGACTTTTTAAGAATGGCCATTCTGACTGGAGTAATGTGATATCTCATTGCGGTTTTAATTTACATTTCCCTGATGATTGTTGATGTTGAGCATTTTTTCATATGTCTGGCCATTTGTATGTCTTCTTTTGAAAAACGTCTGTTCATGTCCTTTGCCCACTTTTTAATGGGGTTGTTTTTTTTCTTATTGAGTTGTTTGAGTTACTTGTAGATTCTGGATATTAGTCCTTTGTCGGATGCACAGTTCGTGAATATTTTCTCCCATAAATGATAGCAATATTGGGGTTAACAAACCAAGCTCACTTAGCCTTCATAAAGCAAATTTATCACGTTCTGCAAGGCGTCTCATCCCGTCTGATTCATTGTGTCAAACTAATCTTTCAGAATTGAAATTTCACCAGAGATGGGCTATTTTCAAGTGTTTGTTTTATTACACTTAACTAATACTTTGTGTGCAAAATAAAAGATGAAATATCACCTATTATTTTTGCTTTACTTTAGCCATAATCAACCATAATTTTTCACGCCTACGTTCCCATTTTACTTTATGTTGCAAAGTCTTGAATGCAATCCCAAGTACTTGCCCTAACTACACCTCATAGAGGTGGTAAATGCGCCTCTTTCTCGGCTGCACTGTGGTTAGAGACAGCTTCTGGCATCGGCTGGGATGGGCAAATGACCTCAAACTCCTGAGGGCCCCTATCAGTGGTGTTCCACATTATTGATAGTAGCAGAGATATTGACAGTCTGTGCTTGGAAGGAAAATAGGAGTTTGATATGACATATTGTGTGTCTCAGCAAGACTCATAAATAATTTTGACAAGTTTTTGTATGCATGGGAAAGTCCTTGATTCAGCCTCCCATAAAAATAAACTTCTATTATGGAATGTATTTGTCAAGTGGCTGTTTGATGGATGGAGCTGCATTTACCCCTTGGCAGTTCGATGAGTTTTAGATGCACAGCTTACCAGAGAGGATTTACGGGCAGTACAGAAATAATTATTCAGTATGAAATGCATAATTCTTGTACCTGAATTTTCATTTTTTATTATATTTTGTTTCTGTTGCATTTCTGGTCTCTAAAACAAAAGAACTTGCCATTTTTTCCTGTGGAGCTATTGTTTGTGTGAGGGTTTATGTTGAAGCCAGTGAACAATCTGATTCAGCCCAGACCCTGTCCCAAACTTAGCTGGCATACTTTCATTGAATGTGTAGTTTTAGTTATTTTTTTAGGACAGATTTATTAATATAAATATATATATTATAAGCTCTTTGGAAAATTCATTTTTATTGAGATTGAGAACTTTGGGCATAGTCTTATTTTTTTCCCCTGAGGTTATCGTAGCTATTTACTCATTCGAACACAATTTCACAGCCACATTTCTGCTATAGAAAACAGAATTCAAACTTAAATTCTTACCTCCTTAAACAAAAACCTTAAAACATGTCTTTTTTTTTTTTTTTCTCTTAGAATTGCTTTCTCATCAATCACGCACTGTCTGGCTGAGTTAGTATCCTTAAATAAGTTGGAAACTTTAGAAAATATTAAGTTTTCATACTCCTGTGATATTGTCCAGCTTACTGCACTGTATAACTTGCTTGTGATGTCTGCTCAGCCTGTAGCAGACATCAGAACATACTTGAAAATGTATGTTCGAGCAGACTAAAGTGAACAGTGGGTCTACAGGAATTGGGATTCTTCATTAGAACATAGTACTGCCTTTTTATAAGGATTTCCATTTGTTGAATCTCATATTTAAAAAGGCCTGGGATACCAATGGAAGCTATGGTGAAATTGTTCATTAAGGGCGGCACGTTGGATAAACTGGACCTAGGTGCCATCTTTAGTGGGTATGTTCAGGTATCGGCCTTGGAACCAATTTATTTGTTGTGTCCCTTTTGTATTCCTAATGTTCCCCTGTGCTGTCTCTCATGTTTCTTGAGAGAGAAACAGCTTTTAGCTTTGTTGATCATTTCTATTATATCTTTGTTTTCTGTTTAATAATTTCTGCTTATATGTTTTATTTCCATTCTTCATTTTTTATTTACTCTTGTTCTTTTTCTTCTTAAGTGGAATGCTTAATCAATTCTCTAGTTTCATTTCTTATATAGGCACTAACACTAAAGGTCCTGAATTTACCTCTAAGTAATGCCATAGCTGCAACTTACAAGTTTTAATATTCTAGAATTTTTTTAATCCTTCATCTCTAAATATTTTCTGATTTCCATTTTGATTTCTTCTTTAGTCTCCTAAGTTATTTTAAATTGTTCTTTTACTTTCTGCTGTTTGTGGGGCTTTTTAAATTTTGTCTGCTTTTCATTAATTTATAATTTAGTTGCACTGTAGTCAGAGAATGCCATTTCTATGAACCAATTCTTTGAAATTTGTTGAAGTTTGCCTTTTGCTATAATGGGTGAGCATTTTTATAAATGTTCCATGTGGCTTGCGTAGATTAAGATTATTAATTGTATGGTTCAAGTCATCTGTATCCTTACTAATTTGTTTGTTTGACATTTATCAAATACTGAGAGAGGTGTATTGAAGTTTTGCATTACAGTTATAAATTTGTTGATTTTCCTTTTATTCTTTGCTTTTTTATAGTCTAAACCTATATTATTAGATACAACCATGTTTAGAATTCTTATATATTCCTGGTAAATTGAACTTTTCCTCAATACGAAGTCAACTTTATCTAGAAAGTTTTTGCCTTGAAGTCTATTCTATCTCATACTAATAATATCACTTTTCTTTTGTTTAGTAATTACATGATACATCTTTTCCTTTTCAACTTTTCCTTAAGGTATAAGTGGATCTCTTGAAAACTGCATAAAGCTGGACTTGTTTTATAATCCCATTTGGAAAATTGGTGTTTTAGCTGGAGCATTTAAACTGATACATTTACTGTTAGTATTTATTCGTTTCTACCATCTTATTTTGTATTTCTATTTCTCTTGTCTTTTTGGTTTCTTTTTTTGTTTTGCTTTCTTCCATCCTTTGAGATTTAAGGTTTTTTCCTCATTCCATTTTTTTTCCTTCTGTACATTCTTTTTCTGTTCTTTTACATTTTAACATATATGCGACAAGTGTAGATGCTGGCAACACCTGTCGTTGTTCCTGTTGTTGCTCACGTAACACAGGGCCCCGCAGTGCCTTAGTCCAGTGTTCATTAGCCTTTTGCTCTGACAACAGTGCAGACCCACAACTCCTGTGCATTCTCACACACTGTCACTCTCTTCTTTCCTAACATCTTTGTACCTTCGTTTACGAAACCTAAGCAGTAAAAAAATGCATGCATTTTTCCTTACTATAAAAATGAAAATGAACATTCACCAGTATTTTTCTGTCAAGTGAGGTCTGAATATAAAATATTATACAATTTTCTTATAAACAGTTTCATTACTCTAATCTCTAATTTGTTAGAATCAATATCTAAATAATTGGTTCAATAATACTTACTTTCTGATCAGCTGTTACATGTCAGATGCTTTGCTGAGAGCCAAGGCATATAGAATGAAAGAAATAGCGGCTGCCTTCAAGGAGTTCTTAATCCAGTAGAGGAGAAAAGTATGGCCGTAAGGTAGTCACACACTACAACACCGGAAGTGCTGGGAGGGGAGTTTACATCAGACACTATGGGGTACACATAGAGGCAGCCCATCACCCAGCCATTGCAGTTAGGATGTGCTGATGAGTTATAAGCTGCATTTTGGAGGTGTTTTCTACAGAAGAAGGGGTAAATGAAGTTCTAGGCCAGAAGAATAACTCATCGAAATGCACAGGCTTAAAGGGAATAAATTTAGTGTGGCTGGTCAGAGACCCTGTGTGTGGGAGTGACTGGAGATGAGGCTGGAAAGTTGAGTTGGGAATTGAGAAGGTCAGTGCATGCTGTGCTGAGTTTAGACTTGACATCAACTGTGGGCAGTCGGTGGAGGGGGGGGCCATGGAGGTTGAATTGATCACATGTGTGCAAGTCACTACAGGGATGTAGCAGATATCATTGAAAGCTTGCACCATTCCAGACACTGTGCCCTGTGCTGCAGACAGAGCACTGAGAAGAGACAGAAGTGACCATAGACCTTAGAGGCGAGTGGAGGGGATGGACTCTTGGCAAATCATCATAGGGGCGACTCCACATTACAATTGTGAAATGATAAGAAGGAAAGATAGCAGGGATCCTGGAAGGCTATAGGTCAGGAACAGCTCTCCTGAGAAAATGACCTTCCTTGCAGCTGCTCTGCAAGGCCCAAAGAGCTCCCAGATGCCAGACTGCAGAAAGCT
The DNA here is from genome assembly GCA_004363605.1 of Indri indri. Taxonomy (NCBI): domain Eukaryota; kingdom Metazoa; phylum Chordata; class Mammalia; order Primates; family Indriidae; genus Indri; species Indri indri. The sequence continues at coordinate 67,424 of RJWJ010003776.1, read as the reverse complement.
CTCCTGGGTGGTGGTGCTTTTCATGCATTTTTCATTTCAACAGCATTGCCAATATGTTCAGCAAGAAAAGCTCTTATGATTAGTAATGAAATTGAACATTCTTTCATATATTTAGTAGTCATTTGTATGTTTTACTTTGTGAATTCCTTGTTCATCTTTTAACTTAATGATTTGTTTTTAAGATAAATACATATGTCTGATTTCTGGCTTTAGTATCATATCATTCTACTGCAGGGTTATAGGAATATTTCTATTACATTCTGATATTTTTGTGGTTTTACTTTTTATAAATCTAAACCTTTAATCCATTTGGAAATAGTTCAGTGTAAGGTCTGAGATAAAGATATAACTTCATTTTTCCCAAAATGGTTATTTTCTCCAATGTATTTATTTGCTAGTCTATACTTTCCCTCTTTGATTTGAAATGTCACCTTTATATCATGTTCAGTTCCCACATATGTTTTATTTTCTCTACAGATTCTTTATTGTGTGTCATAAACTTCTCTCTCTTCTATCTCAGGGACCCATTATTCTCCTTACTGCATTTCTATTCTGTTTTAATATTGAATAAGATAGGTTTCCTTTCTCTTCTGTTTCTTCTCCTAGAGTATACCTTAAGGAAATTGACATTTTTATAATATTAAAACTTTATTCACAGGAACACTATTTCTTACCAGTTACTCAAGTTTTATTTTAAATCTTTCAGCCTGTTGTTTTTCATATGTAGTTCATATTTTGTGGCAATTATGAATAGAATTTTTTAAATTATATTTTGTTTATATTTCATTTGTATTGGTATGTAAGAAAGCTATTAATTTTTTGTCTATTTTTCTTATATCAAGCCACCATACTCTGTCCTGTTAATTCAGAGCTGATTATTTTACATTTTATAAAAGGTAGTCTCACATATTTTAAGCCATGGGCAGTAAGTGATAGGCAGCGAAATAACCAAACTATGAAGTCTTTAAATTTAAACACCTCAGGGAAAATTAAACCAGGTATCATCTTGCTCAAATAACTTGATGCCTAGCTAAGTGTTGATAATATAGTGAAATAACTGTTTTTATGAGAATGGATTGGGAAGAGAGAAAAGGAATTTTGTCAACAATGGCAAGCAAGAATAATAGGTAGCACTTACAAACACTATACTGGGTACTATTGTAACCTTTTCACAAATATAAAATCCTTTGATCTTCATAATGACTCTTATAAAATTGTTATTAACCATTTTTATGGGTAGAGCAAACCCAGATAACTTGTTCAAGGTACAAGCAGCAGAGCCTGGATTTGAAGCTATTCATTTTGACTCTAGAACCCAACTCTTAGCCACAATACTGCCAAGAAAGTAGACTTTCCATAGTTCAACAGTCATAAGGGGATTTTTGTTTTGCATTTTATTGTTTTTGAAATCAAAAATCCCAATAATTTGTTGTAAATCACAAATGTATTTAACAACCAGTGCCGTCTTAGACTTAAAGAAATAGAGTAACTAAAACTTCTTGAATGAGAGAGGATGTGAAAGTGTCAAAAAGCTAAAAGGCATGAAGTGGGAGAAGACTTCAGAAGTGGACGTTATGACATTTTTTGTTTTCTGTGGGGCCTTTGAGCCAGCCATTGCCCTGGATCCCTGTGGTAGCAGTCCCGTCGGTTTGCTTTCTGAGCGTGTTTGCTGATAGCGGAGAACCGTGGTCTGACTTCAGGGACTCTCAGTGTCTTCCTTGCTCCCTGCCTGGGAGACTTGCCCAGAGGAAGGCGGAATGTAGACCCCCAAAGCACTCTCTGTGACTGGCGAGGGACAGTGTGGAATATTCCAGAGGTCTGGGCAAGTGATAAGGCATAAGCAGAGATTTGTATGAGCACCTAGTAGAACAGATGAGACTGAAAACTCACTGCAGAGCCACGTGTACAGCTAAATTCACAAAAACTACAACAGAGTCACGTGTCACCAGACTATACGTGGGTCACTGTGGCTGGTTTTCTACCTTTTCCTGGTGAGTGCTAAGCGTATGGCAGGCACGTTTATGTTCATATCCCAGCTGCCTACACAGTCAGATACGGTGAATCGGGCATGCGGAAAGTTTCAGTCGCATTGGAATCGGCAGCTGTTGTGTGAACACAGCTGTATTTAAAAGCCTTGTGACTTCCCCAGATGCCTTTAACGTATACTGTGGTAGAACCAGAAGGAACAACTCCTGCCATTCTGTTGTTTTACCTGAGACTTTGGGAGTACTTTTTGGTACATATATCTCTCCCCTATGTATTAGATGAATACAGGTTTCACTTACCTCCTATTTATGGATCTATCTAACTGAATATTTTTCTTAAGGAAAAGGCACACACTTGGATAGCAAAGAAGTCTTAGTCGGTGAAACCCTGCTCTTTCGTACTAACAAAGAACGGTCCCTTGTCAGTGTACAGTCACATCTCCATGAGAGCAGCACGGGACGCAGCTTCTTCGTGTGGCCCAAAAGTAAGCTGTACCTTGGCCACTATCCTTTCTCAGCTGCAAGTAGGAAACTTGGTGGGAACAGAGTGCTTAGGAAACAGTCTGAGTGTTATTCATTAAATCTTTTTGTCACTTTTGGTTTATGTTTACCTTTCATTTTCTTTATTTGATATTTTAAATTTTCCGAAGTAGCAACGGATTTGTAACAAGTAAAACAACACAAACACGAATAAAGAATAAGCTGATAACCTCCTCGGATACCCACAGATCACTGCTCACAGCTCGGTGAGATCCTTCTTTCTCCATGAATGAAAAATGTGTATCCCTTGTAAAGTTTTGGAAGGGGATGAGAGTAATACTATACTAAACACTTAATTATGTTATTTGCTTTTTTTCTTCCAGATCAATAGATGTAGATCTAATTATCTGAATAAGTGCATAACATAAAATAGATTGGATATACCATAGTTCATTCAACCATTTCCTTATACATTAACATTTGATTGTTTTTATTCATTACTACTACAAACAATGCTATGTTAAATATTACTGCATATGAAAAAATTTTGCTTACAAACAACATAAGCCCAAGTAATAGAGAAAAGTAAATAGTAAGAAAATATTAATCCATTTAAATATTTTTTCCAAAATTGGAAAATACTTATAGTCAGTATTTAATGATTTTTTGTTGAATGAAAGAGTGACTATTGGATTTATTTTTGTCTCAGTATTCTTAAAATGTCAGATAGAGTCTACTTAAGTGGTACCATTTTTATCAACTGAATATGTCTTAAACTAACATCGTGATTCCACTTTGAAAAAGCTTATAAGGGGAAATGATAAGTTATTGGGGAAAATTTCATGTATTTATTTGAAATACTTTCTGTAAAAATTAGCACAATGACAAACTGACTTTTTCTGGTGAATGTTTAGGAAGATTTTTTAATAACCTAGTAAAATTTACCTAAATATTCATTAAGAATAGTGGAATTTAAATTCATATTTTGTGTTTAAATATTTATTGTACGACATATTCAAACTCTTTTTTTAAACCTACAAAAACAAGTTTGCACCAGGTCATTGATGTGTTTAAATATTAAAGTAAATCTGTAACACTAGCACTCTGATCCAGCCGTTTGATGTGGCAGGCGGGCGCTCACACCAGGCAGTGTGTCATCAGTACTTTCTATTTATAGTGTCTGTGGGCACCTGTGCTGAAATCGTCTTTGCACACTTTGTGAATTAGCTGAGATGAACATCACAGGAACTTAAAGCACCATCAGAACAAACAGGGCAGACAGCAGGCTCTGCGGGGATCTGTACTGTGCAGTGTTTAATGATTTATCATCATTTTAACCCCCATTTTGTTTCCCGGTTTTACTGCACTTTGCGGAAGCCTCATAGCCGTGGCTTCAAATAAAAACATTTCTTCCAAATTATTGAAAACCTGCATTAGATTAGTCATAATAGAAAGATTCAGAGCAGTTCTTCCCCCATGATCTCAACTGATGATGCATCTTGGTAGAATCTGACGGTTCTAAAACCCAGTGCAGTGGAATAAGAATGAAGAAAAAAAAAAAGTCCCAACTTTGTTGTGAATTTGCTGTTCTGCAATTCAGTTTGCTATAGAAATATGAACCTAATTGAATAATATTAATAGAAAAAGGGAAATACAAATACCTTATTTCATGAGTGGCCTATTTTATTCACTAAAATAAACCTTGTAATCACTTTAAATACGTGCATTTTTTTAAGTTCTACTAGGCTCCTTAGAGAAGTGTTTTTGTTTGTGTGTGTGTGTGTGTGTGTTTTTTCCTTCAAATTAACTCAGTATGACTAATGACAGAAAGGGTTCCTTTTTTTTTTTTTAATGGCTCATAGGAGGCACACAGCCTGTGTCACTGTGATGATAGACGTGGAGCCCCTGATTCTGTAATAGGGAGGAGACAGTATCTGCTGCCCTTAGAGTTGGAAACTTTTTCTCCTTAAGGTTCGCTGTGTTTATTTAGCCTATAATTGAATACACAGTCATTTTGCTGTGCTGCAGATCACCCACGTGGGAGTCAGGATGCATATTTAATGCTTGATTTAAAAAGAAAAATAGATGCAGTGACATGTGGGCAATTTTAGGAAAGTGTGTTCCGTGCAAATTCAACTGAAGGTTTGGGGGAAACTTGTTTCTTTCTTTCTTAGAGAAGGTGAGATGTTTCACAGCGGGAATTGTTGTAGATCCATATTTATTAAGTGATGAGTAGTAGTTCTTTTCCTTTGCACTTTTAATGACAAATTCAAATGGCAGCAGAGAAAAGAATCTCTGCTTACTTGGAGCACACCTCTTTCTTTCTTCCTTTATCCCCCTCTAATAAAAAGCCCCTGAAAGCTTTTATCTAAAAGAAAAAAACCTGTGGCTTAGTTCTAGAGAAAGGAAAGCCAGCAGAAATGTTCTCTGGGTTTTTGCCCATGAAGCAAGGTAAAAACAGAAGCATTGACATGGAGTGAATGAGTGTTGATTGGAGAGAATTGTCATGTGCTTTAAGGGAGCGTAATTTATGCCATTGCCACCAACGTGCATGTGCCCAAGTTCATTGCAGGGCCTCCATGGCACCCCTAAAAACTTTTCTTAAATCGCATATAATTTCTAAAACTCAAGTAAACAGGTGTACTGTTGGCCTGTGTTTTCATCTACTGTGTTTTCTTGACGCTTGCCTTTTATGGTTACAGAGAAATGGCAGCCGGAGCATTAAGCCGGCTGTTCAGGTTCAGTCCCTCGGTGTGCAGAGCGCCGTGTCTGCACAGCTTGGGCTCTGAGGAAACTGGCTCAGTACTCTCCACTTCTGTCGCCTAAAAGGCGTGAGATTGCAGGTCAAATCCTGTAGAAGATTCATATTTTCTAAGGAGAAAACCTTGAACTTTATGTACCTGCTCCCAGATGAATAGGGTGTTAATTTTAGGTAGCCCAGTCCCAGCTTATTGAAAATCTAAAAGAGGGGTAAAAAACAAAATTTAAAAAATTTGACTTTTTTTTAAAGTTTTTATTTTGGGATTAAGGGGTCTTAAGCATTAAAACTTTGAGGTATCAGTTGAGTAACTGGTCACCAGTTTAGCTTTTCATGGGATTTGGTGTTCCGTCCGCAATCTCCTAATGTTTCTTCCATTCAAAGACAGTCCTTTGTCCTTTTCTCAGCTTCTGGCTGGCACTAAATGCCCCGTTTTACTTTCGTCCAATCTAAGTCGTCTCTACTACCTTCTTGAAGGTCAAGCCATTTTCTTCTTTCTTTCCATCCTTTTGTCTTCCTAGAAGTAACTCTGAGTTCGCCTTTAATAAAGATGCTCACAACTGCACATTCTTAACCAAATTAGGGCTTTTCATTCCAGATAAATGATTCTCTAATCTTGTCACTTGTCTGCTTAAGTGGTCAGAGTCTTATTTCTTTTGACCATTTTTAAACCATCAACCAAAATAAAATAAAAGATAAATGAAGTTAATGTATTGAGGGTAAGGGACATGTGTTACTCTGTCTCCATTAATCTTTTTCATTGGTATTTCAAGTACTTTTGCTTATTTATTTTTTTTCCAAGTTGCAAGTAAAACTTGAAAATTGTTTATTCATAGTACTATTTTTTTCTTTCTTTAAAAACATCTAAGACTTGAATCCGACTATGCTAACAGTTAGTTTATGGCTGCCGTGCTCCAACAATAGTAGTTCTTCCACACTGCCGAGTTGGAATGCCATAGTATTTAAGAAACATACATCCTGTTACCTAGTTTCAGGGAAGGAGACATGGCTGGCCACAGTGGCTCGTGCCTATAATCCCAGCACTCTGGGAGGCCAAAGCAGGAGATCTCTTGAGGCCAGCCTGGGCAACATAGCTAGATCCTGCCTGTAAAGAAAGCCAAAGAAGAACTAAGAGAAACATTCTACAGTGAAAGTTGATAGCACCTGAATGGATTAATTTTTTTAATTTAAAATGTAGAGCATATATTTCTTTCTACATCTATATCTTCATACAGCAAGTTGTCTTGGGAGACAATACTAATGTCACCTTTTGCTTTTGCTGTTACTTAGAATAGTGTGAAAGGGATATAACTTCGAGAATATTTTTGTGTGATCTGGAGACATGCTAAAGAATAGACTCTTAAAGTAGAAATATAAGGCAGTAAATATTTTAGCTGAAAAATCAATAACAAAATGGACATAACAGTTATTAGTAATTTGATTAAGTCTGTATCGTGTGTAAAATTACTCTTGGCAACCAGGGTACAGATGCTCGTACTTATTGAAATGTAACACTCATATACCACTGAAAACAAGGAGACACATAACGAGCTATAAAAAATGAAATATTCCAAGATCTCCACTCTATTTTTGAATAAATGAGATGTGCTTCAGTACAGAGAAAGAAAACAACTCATAGTTGTCTGAAGAATTATATGAAAATAATGGAGAGAGGGAGAGAGAGAGAGAGAGAGAGAGAGAGTGTGTGTGTGTGTGTGTGTGTGTGTGTGTGTGTGTGTGTGTTGATTAATCATTCACAGAACTTGGGGCTTCCTGGCTAGATTGACAGCTGAGTTATTTGCCCATCCCTGGTGACTGACAACAAGTAATGGAGAGGCCTTTACCGTGATATAACGGCACAGAATATTTCCTAATTTACTACTATAGTTCTCATCAAAAGCACCCTGGCAAAAAAAACACTAGATTTATCACTTCAATTACTGGAATTTCACATTTGGTTTAAGGAGACATGTTTCTGTAATTTGACAGGCTTTTCAGATTTTGAACTTCTTCAGACATTGCAGCTCTCATGGTAATCGGAGAGAGATATAAATGAAAGCAGTTGTTCTAGTTTTATAACTTTTAATGGTGTCTACTGGCAAGAAATAAAACAGACCATAAACTGATGGTCTTGGCTAGGTATATTTTAAAAGGCCTTTTTTGTCAGCTTAAAAAAATGTTCAACAGTCTGAAAATGGACAGGAACTACATTTAAACCATCATAGTATTATAATTATAAATGGGGTTTTTGGTGTTATGATTTTTTTGTAGTGCCAGAAACCCTATATAAGGACAAATAATATTTATGAATATTCATGAATGTTAAAGTGGTGGATGCTTGTTTGCATCAACACAAAGAGCTAGAGCTCCACTCTGGGAGTCAAAACTGATCTTGTCCTGGTTCAGCTACTTCAGCCTGAAATCTTGGTTTTCTCTTTTCTTTATTTGGGACTAATTTCTAACTTCTTGAAATCAGTTGAATATATGGTGACTCTTACATGTGATTGTGTACTCATTTAAAACACTTGTAGTTTCAACTTATTTCATTACTGGAATCATCACAGTTTTTACCACTATTTCTATTACTACTGCTGCAGCGTGAGTTTATTATTATAGGTTTCGCTTCAGATGTGAGGTGTTGGTGTCATACTGGACTCAACTACTCTGAGTCTGACGCACATTTGGAAGCACTTTTCTTACACGGCAGGTGAAGGTTAATGGCATGGGAAAATTAATTATGTTGTACCCTGTTAATTTCCAACCTGCCTACCTAAGATATGGAGTTTAAGATAAGGATATTGATCATAGTAAAGCCTCAAGTGAGTCTGTTACAATTGTGAATAATTTTAATTCTGTGAGTATTCTCTTGGTTCCGTTATAGTAAAATTATACTTTTATTATCTATTTCTGATTTTCCTCCCAAAAATGACATCGAGTTTATTTCATCCTAGCATCTTTTATCCAGTGCCGCTGCTGTTAATACCTCCATATTTTATCAAAGCATGTCAGAAAAGTTGAAGATAGAGAGCAGGAGCATTTGTAGCCGTTATCCCAATTGCCCCGAAGGCCAAGTGGTAGAATTTTATTTTAGCTTCCCCATTGGTTCTCGAGGCCCCAGGAAAAGCAGCTCTCTAACATTTTCACCAACTGGAGACTTAGGGGGCTCAGGAGTAAGCCAAAATATAAGACTGAGTGGTAGTAGGTATCAAGTCAGTCATTTTTTTCTTTCCACAAGTATTTATTGAGCATCTACTGTGTTTCAGGTACAGAAAAGAAAATTTATAGTTGTGTCTGAAATCTGGTAAAGTCATATTTGTGAGTAATTTACTATTACTAAGGTTAATTAAGACAATAACAAGCATTTGTAAAGGACTTTGCAGTTTGCTAAGTACTTTCAGATATAGTACTCACATAATTAACTGAATATAATCACTTCACCTACATTTTCTATATGTGCTAGAAGGATGCCTTGTAACCTTGCAGGTTAATTGCTCAGTTTTTAAGGGTTAATAATTTACGTGCTATTTGTCAACCTAAGTGAAGTTTGAAAGTTTTTTTCCACTTTCCACATGACCCTGCCCTGTAGGAGGATTAGGGACCTGCTGATTTTGGGGGTGGGAATTGATAGGGATGAAGTTTTCTGTATTTTGTACAAAGCAGCCAAGACATCAGTACTATCCAGCAACCACCGACTTGTGCCATGCCTCAAGGGGATTAAATGGTGGCTAGAGTCAGGTTGGTGCATAATACTTCATTTCTGAAGAACCGTTTAGCTCCATCTCCAGGCCGTCAGCAAGTGCTCATGGCCAATCTTCATAATGTATCTGGAATCAGATGACTTTTCCTCCTTTCACCATCCACTCTGGGCCAAGCAGCCCTCGTCTCTCCTGGGCTCTCTCTGCTTCGCCCCTGCTCTGCTGCCGTCTGTTCTCAGTGCTGCCAGAGGAATCCTGAAACAGCCCTGCCCACAGAGCCTTCTGCTCTCCGCGCCGTCCACCTGTGGCTGCTGAGCACCTGAAATGTGGCCAGTGTGACCCAAGACCTGACCCTTAAATAATTTCATTTGAATTAACTTCATTAAATTTTAATTAATTTACACGAAACACAACCATTGTAGTGGTTATCGTATTGGAGAGTGCGGGTCTAAAGCACGTCAGTTCCTGTTCCTTTTGTCACAGTGCATAAATGTGGCTCCCGGGCGTCGTCTCCTGCTGTTTGTCTTTTGATCAGTCTGCGCCAGCCACACTGGCCTCTCTGCTGGTGCTCAGACCTGCTCTCCCACCGCAGGGCCTCTGCGCTTGCTCTTCCTCCTGTGGCCAGCCACTCGGTCTCCTCCCTCACCCGTCTCCAGTCTTTGCTAAGCATCAGCTTTTCATCACCCTTTCTGACTGCCCTATTTAAAACGGCAGCCCTTCCCCACCCCTGCAGCCCTCCGTGTTCCAGATGATGCTATTCCTCAAGGTAATTAAGTTGGATTGATGAAATCTAATTGGCGAATAATATTTCACTGGATTCATAGCTAGCCTGCCAGCAGACGCTCTTGGCGAATCTTCAAAATATATCTGAAATCATCTGAAACACTTTTTATTATTTAATTTGTGTTATTTTCCCCTCCTCCTAGAATAGAAGCTCTGTCAGGACAGAGGTTGTTCACTGTGTAGCCCAGATCCCAGAAGAGTATCCGGCACATCATAGGGGATTAACAAAGTTTTGATGATTCAATGGGTATATGACAGTAGAGCATTATGAATAATCTAGCAAAAGGGCCGCTAAGCAAACTGCGATTGTATTCAAAAGAAATTCTCTGAACACGGTAAAGGTGGACAAGTTTAATCCACAGCAGTCTATGATAAATCAAAAAGAAAAATATCATTTCTCTGAACAATATAATTGATATTTGAACAATATAATTATTTGAACAGTATTAATCAATAATATGGAATTAATAGATATATGGTTAAATTGGAATTCTTTAAACACAGTATTAACTTTTTATGATCAAGTATCTATAGAAAATATATGGCTTTAAAGAAAAATTCAGTAAGTTTAGGAAACCAGGAATTACCAAGTCATTTTCTCTGATTGCAGTCTGATAAACAGTAAAAATTTAAACCGGAAAAAACCTAACTACCTGTTCATATTAAAATACTTTCTTATGTAATAGCAGTAAAAACAAGTAAGTGAAAAATATAGTTGCAGACTAAGTACAGTGAAAAATGAAAAACAAAGTATGAAAAATAAAGTATATCACATTAGAACCTATAGTGTTTGTCCGAAGTTAAACTCAGAAATAAATTCACAGTCTTACCTGCTTTTTATAAGTGAGAAAGAAGGGGATAAAAGTAAATTGGATCACTTAGAATCATAATCCACAGATGCCAAGACAAACAGGAGTAATACAATGGGAGGTATGGGCTGGAATAAATGACCTGAAAAACAGAAGAACAAAAATTCACAAACGCAAGATAGTTTGGGTAGAAATTAGGCAAATCTGACAAATCAAGAAAAAATTTGAAATAAAAATTTGGTTCCAACAGTTGGTAAGACAATGCTGTTAAGAAAATAAGCTGTGTAATTTAAAGTTGACACAGTTTGAAAATGTCAATGAAATCATGCAGGAATAAATTGAGAACCTTTTCTTTTTAATTTTTTAATGTTCTGAGGAGTTTTATGTGACATAGGAATTGATGTTTTTGCAAGTTCAAAAAACTTCAGGACTAAATTTTTGGAGTCCACAGTCTTTGTGTGCATTCATGTACATTAATTCTTTAAATACTCTCCATTCCTTTCCCAGGTGCCAGTTTCATAAACCTCACTTAGAATGTAGGCCTGAGGGGCCTTGGTAAAATACAGTAAATAGAATAATCCAGTCAAGCTCATTTAAAAGACTATAGAAAATCCCCCAATTACATCAGCAGGTTAAATTAGAAGATCAAATAATTATCTCAATAGATGCCAAAAAGAGATATTTGATAAAAAACCATTTTCTAATGACTCTAAAAATTAATATGTTTGTATGTTTCCCTATTTTACAAAAAATTGAAGTAGCTTATATAAAAATACGTACATAATACATAAAATAAAACCCAAAAAATATAAAATAAAGGTAAAATTTTTGTAATGATAAGGAACCCAGCCAGGGACAAGAAAATGACTTCCTTTAATCAGTGGAAATCAACTGGCAGCCTAACAAGACTGTGCACAGTAGACGCACGGTTTCACTTACCCGTAAGGTCCAAAAATATTAAGTGGAAAATACCAGAAACAATGTTTTAAATCGTTTTTATATTGTTTTAAATTACACACCGTTCTGAGTAGCGTCATAAAATCTCGGTGCATCCTGCTCTTTCTGGCCCAGACGTGAATCATCCCTTTGTCCGGTGTCCTGTCCTCGCGGTATGGGCTCCCTGCCTGTAGTCACTTGGCAGCCGTCTGGGTCATCAGATGGACTGTGCTGGAATCGCAGCACTTGTGTTCAAGTTACCCATATTTTTTACTTCATAACGGCCCCACGGCACAAGAGTAGTGATGCTCGCATATTGCTATAATTTTTCTATTTTATTACCGGTTATTTTTGTTGATCTCTTACTGTGCCTAATTTATAAATTAAGCTTTATCGTATGTATGTATGTATAGGAAAAAATGTCATATGTATCGGGCTGGGTACTGACTGTGGTTTCAGGCATCCACCGGGAGTCATGGAACATCTTCCCCAAGAATAAGGGAGACCACTGTGATGTGCAACATTCCCCTTGGAATCCAGAGCAAGACTGTATGCAGTCTCCATTATTGTTTTAAACAGTTCTAAAGATTCTGGTTAATAAAAAAATAAAATTAAAACCAAGGTAAGTACGTGTAGGTATTGGAAAGAAGAAAGTTATTATTTGCTCATAATTTGTTTTATGCCTAGAAAATTCTGCGAGAATTTGCAAACTATGAAATTGATAGTTGAGTAAAATGGCTGAATACAAGATTAATATACAAAAATGAAGAGCTTTCCTATATTGTAACTATAGCCAATTAAAAGAGTACTAGAGGAAAAATTCCATTCATAATTTTAACAAAGATAAATAATAGATAACTGTGTCCATACCCATTCTTAAAATTATTCCTATATTTGAAAAACCAAGCTTTGGGGAATGGACAATGAATTGAAATAGTGTCTCAGAATGGAAAGATAGCCATTCTTGCTAATCTAATTTATGGATATAATCCTAATAAAAACCTGAACAGAGGAACTGTAGTTAGAAGATACAAAAACACATTTATGATAATGTGACAGTGAGCTGTGGCTGGAGGATAGCAACCCGTGTCACTGTCATTACTGAATGCTCTCTGCAAACCAGACTTTGAGCCCAGAGACTGTATGGATTTCATCTCATTTAATTCTCACACCAGGCCGGGCGCAGTGGCTCACGCTTGTAATCCTAGCACTTTGGGAGGCTGAGGCGGGTGGATTGTTCTGAGCTCAGGAGTTCGAGACCAGCCTGAGCAAGAGCGAGACCCGGTCTCTACCAAAAATAGAAAGAAATTAATTGGACAGCTAAAAAATGTATATACAAAAAAATTAGCCGAGCATGGTGGCACATGCCTATAGTCCCAGCTACTCGGGAGGCTGAGACAGTAGGATTGCTCGAGCCCAGGAGTTTGAGGTTGCTGTGAGCTAGGCTGACGCCACGGCACTCGCCCCAGGCAACAGAGTGAGACTCTGTCTCAAAAAAATAAATAAATAAATAAATAAATAAATAATAAAAAATAAAAATAAAATAATTCTCACACCAGCCACAGGAGGCAGATACCATCCTCCCCTTTTAAGCTGAGAAAACTGAGCCCTGCCTGAGTTCTATCAAATGGCAGAACCAAGGTTTACAGCTAAGTACATCTGACTTTAAAGCTCTGAGAAAATGTAAAAAAGCAACAGATCAAGTAGATTAACAAAGGCAAAGTCCATTATATGCGATCAATGAACATACGTGTATTTTTGGGTGTATATGCATATACACACACACATTCTTAAAGTGGACTCGTAAATCAATGTAGAAGGGAAATACTATTTAATATTTAATAAATTGTGTGAGACTCATCAGGATAGCAATTTGAACAAGAAATCAATTTAGACTTTTATTGGACACAGTTCACAAAGATAAATGTTGGTGCACGAAAGAGTTAAATATATGTACCTGATCCATGTGTGAAATATAAAAAAAAGAGTTAAATATAAAAATAAAATCATAAGTATTTATACAGAAACAGAATTTAGCCAAAATCCTCATGAAAGAACTTTCTCAGAATTTGATTGAAAGAAATAACAAAGAACAGATTAATAGGTGTAGCCCTATGATAAGCTAAATTCTGAATGTAAAGGTTCCCAAAATAAAAAGGCAACTAGAACACTGAGAAAAAAATCTTTTCATCAAATAACACATTAAATTGTGTATCTTTTTATATAAAGAGCTCATATAAATCAACAGGAAGAATACTGCAAGCTCAATAAATAAATAGGTAAAGCAAGATGACAGATCACTCCTAAAATAGAAAATAGAACTTTTATAAACAAACATCTGGAAAGGTATTCACTATCACTAGTAATTAAACAAATGCAAACTTTTTTTAAAAAAGAAAACACATGCCTTTTGTCTATCAAATTAGCATAAGAAAAATATATAAACAGCTTGGTGAAATGTGCATCTACTGCTGGTAATGGTTTTAATTGGTTCTAATTTTTCTGGAAAATAACTTGATGATGTGAATCAAGCGCCTTAAAATTTTTCTGATCCTTTAATAAGAGAGAGAGAGGTTTCCACAGTGCTGCTTACTGAAAGTAGCATAAACATCCAAGGGTGGGGCCACAGGCCAGTCACTTGGAGCACCGTTCGTCCCACTGTTGAGTCAGCTGCGTTGCATGGTGGTTTACAGCAGTGGTCCCCAGCCTTTGTGGCCCCAGGGACGGGTTTCATGGAAGACAATTTTGCCACTGACTGGGGTCGGGTGGGATGGTTTCGGGATGATTCAAGTACATTACATTTATTGTGCAGTCAAACCTCCTGGCTAATGATAATCTGTATTTGCAGCCGCTCCCCAGGGCTAGCATCACTGCCTCAGCTCCATCTCAGATCATCAGGCGTCAGATTTTCACAAGGAGTGCAACCTAGATCCCTCCCATGAGCAGTTTACAGCAGGGTTCCTGCTCCTATGAGAATCTAACGCCGCCTCTGATCTGACAGGAGGTTGAGCAATGTGGTGATGCGACCATGGTGAGCGGCTGTGAATACAAGTGAAGCTTCCTTCACTTGCCCACTGCCCGCCTCCTGCTGTGTGGCACGGTTCCTAACGAGCCTTGCATGGGTAGCGTCTGTGGGGTTGGAGACCACAGGTTTAGAGCACACCTCAGAAGTCAGACAGGCCTGGGTTTAAAGTCTAGATATGTCATTTCACAGTTACATGGCCCAGGGCAATAGCCTATCCTCTCTAAACTTGAATTTACTCATGTAAGAGTGATAACAGTAGAATGCACCATGTAAGAGTAGAGGAATAAAATAATGCATGTAAAAATTACCACTTAGTGTATGTCATGTAATAAGCCTTGAACTATTAATATGCTATCATTAATTATAATTAACCGATATAATTATTATAAACTGATGTTAGTGGTATAATCATAATTATAATTAATAACATGTGTATCATATGTAATATAATTAACAATGTATCATATATAAGTATAATTAATTAATAACTAATGGTAGCAATCTTCAGTAGCCCACTAAGTAAATCACAGGGTAAATTAGCTCAATTCTTGGGGTCCCACTGATTAGAGCTATCCTCTATTTAACTGCTGGCAGCTGACCTCTTCCTGCTGACTTACCTCCTTCCTCCCAGAGCAGCCAGAAGTTAGCTTTCTTGGGTCAGTATTACCTCTGTTTTGAGAGCTTTCTGTGATTGGGAGATGCATAGGCGCCCACAGCTAAGGAATCATACTCGTGAAATGTTGTCAGCTACTGTAGCTATCTGAACACCTATCTGAATGCAAGTATTGGTGATGCAAAGTGATTGGTCATTCTCTACATTCACTAGAACCTCCCTTAACATGGAGACTCTTTATTAGATTTCCTCCTTTAGCTCACCTTATGTGTGACTGTTGCAGTTGGAGTAGTTCAAAATTAGATTTCCTTGTGATATGCTGGTCTGTGGTTGGCTGGATGGTTTTGGTCAGTCCATAATACACATTGAGCACTCTCTTTTCGGAAAGCTCTGTGCTAAGTTTTGAGCCAGTTGTGATTCAAGGCCTCAATTTGGGGAAGAAAAAAGGTGGGCATGTAGGAATGTCAAGCTTTTCCTCACAATTCATCATCTAACAGAGAAGCTGAAGACTATTGCACAAATGTAATCTCATGATCAAAACATGTGAATTCATGATTAAGTTTGAAAATAGAATTTTGTTTGTGACCTTTGGTGTTACCTCAAAGAAATTAGGCCATTTGGAGGGTTTAAGTTATGTTTCTAAGAAACGCCTTCCTGGGTCTCTTAAAAAGAGCCTAAAACTGGTATGCTGGTTTCAGGTGTGTATTTGAGACTGTAATTTGTTAATAGGGCAGAGTACTTAAGCGATAGTATTGAGAAAGAATTCTGTTGGGGCTGATTAACTTACTTGCAGATAAAATTCCTTTATCATTTATGTCTTTTGATTAATTCATTACATATTCCTATCTTTAATCACACGACGTAGAAAATTTACCTAAAGGATAGAGAAGAAAATGTACTGACGTTTTCTCTCCATGTTAAGTCAAGATAGTGAAATAATGTAGTGTGAAATTCCAAGACAGTATCTCCAAATGAGCCAACACTTTTTGTGACCTGTTAACCATGTTCATTTTCAAATGTGCTATCTTATTCTGAATATTTTACTTTTTATTAAACATTCCCACTAGTAATTTTGAAAATTTAGTTTAAAGGGTGATAAATTTAAAGGTCTGTGTAATGGTGTGCATTTTTAAAGGAATTATCTCGAATAATTTCATCTCATAGGCATGTACTATGGCAGATGTTTGCAAATCTTGGTTTAAAACTGATTGAAGTATTTTAAGAAAACTGAAATAATGTCAGTGGTAAAATTTATTTTACCAAGTGCAGATGTAAGACATCAAGTTCTCAGACTGATGGCAGAATTAACAAAAAACACCATCTGGTTCAATAATTATCTGAAAATACCCATATTCTTGGATTTGTTTAATACCACTTAGTTCCCAGCTTTATTTTATCTGAGTTTGCACACCAACCAGACTAGGTTGTACAAAACGGAGACTGTTTCCATCTGATCATTTTAAAAAATGTGTGTTTGCATGAATAATGAATCTTTGAATTGTTACTAAACAAGCAAATTATTTGCGTATGTGTCACATCGGTTATCAAGTTTGCACATGTGACAGCTTCAACAGCCGTCACGTAAAATGCATAGAGCTTGTAACCATATGTTTTTGCTTGACAAAAAGCTAAAACTCAAGATCAATTTTCAATATGGAATGCACAAATTAACACTTTAAAATGCACCACAATATGTACAGCTTGGCAAAATTTGCAGAAATAGCACGTTTCTAGATATTAACTGATATCTTTGGATTCGACCTTAAGGTATTCAATCATTTTGATTAAAAGACTGATTTCTCATAAAACCACAGTCTGTTGGAGGCGCAAAGCCAATGACATTTGAGCATTCATATATTTTCATAAACTTTGAACAATGTCAGTGAGACACCTCTTCAATCTTGGCCACACAACAGCAGGGTATTCAATCTTTCTTTAGCTTAAGACAGAAAATTTGAATATCAGCATAGGGTTATAAATGTGGCGGTTCCCAGGGTGCGCTCCATGTTGATTCTTAAGGAGCAGATCTGTGCAATGTATAGAACATTTCATTTTGCGCTCTTAACCACTATTTTTCCTTCCCATCTTTTTCCCACCACCTCTCCCCCAAAAGCATTATGTGGAAGTGTTTTGGTTTTGGTTTGTCAAAGCAATTCCTCTAAATATTTTCTTTGGTTTGGGGCAAAGGGGGACTGCTTTTAAAAACAGCTTCTCCTGAAGCTACTTGTGGCAATTAGTTAAAGTACAATGATGATATAGATGCCCTGATATTCCTTCAACTTTTTTGTTCTTTGAACATAGTAAATTAGTCATTATGCTGCCAAGTATTCCTATTCCCTTTTGGCCTCCTAAATGAGGTCTAGCAAAAATTGGGTGTTCTTCAAATCCTTCTTTTTTTGGTGGTGGTATTCAGTGAAGAGTGATTATCTTATATGGTCCGTGAGATGTGCAAGGTTTTCAATTTGTTGTAAATAACACAGTGTTAAGTGTATTAACATCCACTACAGATAACACGTCTTCCTCTTTAGAGTGTTGTCTCGCAAGCAGCTTGTGCAAAAACCAGATGGGCTGTGAGGGGAAGATGAGCAATTCTGTCTTGCCCAAACAGAAAACGTGACAACATTCTGTTAAGAGACGACGAAGGCATTTTTAAAATACATTGTAAGACACAACAGATGCCCAAAAATGTTTACCTAAAATCCGTTTAATCTTGCTGATCTCCACACTGAGCATATCCTTAATATTAGGATAAAAAAACATTATTACTACTCATAGACAAAGGATAATAAAATATTTAAGAGATAGTTCCAGTTGGCATAATCCCACAGAACTACTGCTTTGTAACAGAATCTCCTTAGTCATTGATAATGGTGCAGATTTTTGTGTTTCTGATTATTGTCTACACACACCGCATTCCCTAAAGAAGATCATGTGAAAGTTCTGCACTGGTTGGGTAGAATCTGTTAGTAAAACCATGTCAGGAGATATGGTTATTAACTGGGCCCCTGATTTCTGTAAACTTTGCTGTGTCAAACACACGAGTAAGCTGTTGGATTGACTAAATGTGCAACTCTTCCGAACCAGTGCAGCGTGATTCATTAACCCATTGAGCTGACACATCCTCAGTGACCAGCAAGTCTTACAAACCATTTTGAAGTGTAGTGCAAGAGATGGTGTTGATTCTGTTGCTACAGTTTCCAAGTAACTGCAGTGTTTATTAATATTGTTTGATTGGGCACATGTACATCCTTAAGTGAATATTTTGAATATCAGCATAGGGTTATAAATGTTGTGCCCCATGTTGATTTTTAAGGAGTAGATCTGTGCAACGTATAGAACATTTCACTCTGCACTCTTAACCACTATTTTCCCGTATATCATATCTGGTGATAAAAGGATTTCCTTGTCTAAGTTGATGACTACATCTGCAGAGCTTCATGCTAGAGGTCCATATTAAGTTGGGCTACATTGGTTCAACCATTAATTCAGAGACATTTATAGAGCATTGACTGGGTTTTCAGTCACTGTGCAAGTGCAGGACTGCATTGTAAACACTGTCATCCTTTCCCCCATGGAGCTTGCATTCTAGATATAAATAAGTATAAAATAATAGCAAGTTATGACAAAGACCATGACTGAAAGAAAGCAATGTCGAAGGTGGCCTGCGACAGAGAGTGACAGACACTTGAATAGGAATTGTGAGGTTGTGTTGTACCTTCATCATGGAATACCTCTCTGAGGAAGACAAGGAACAGGCTACTAAAGGAGATAAGGGCTCAAAAGCATGTCAGGCAGAGGTGACCAAGCACTGAGACCTCCAGAGGGAGAGAGCTATGCCTCACACTCAAAGCCTTACAAGATCAGACCAGCATGGCTGGCAGGAAGGGAGAGGGTGGTGTCTGGGTAGTGGGAAGAGTTTTGGGTTTTCATCAGGGGAATTCCAAGAGCAAATTTTAAGGATTTATCTTTTTCTCTTTTTATGCAGAATGGATTGGGAGGACCAAGGGTAGAATTCTGAGACTGGTTAGGAGACAGTTGCTGTAATCAAGATGCAAAGACCCAGGTGGTCTAGGCTCACGTCGTAGCCATGGAGATAGGGCAGAGAGGGAGCTGTAGGACACAATGTGGAGATAGAGTTGGCAGAACTTGCTGGTGGATTGGATTGGAAGAGAGGGATTAAGAATGACCACTAGGTTTCATCTTGAGTGATGGGCAAGTGTTGTCACCATCTGATCTTCTCCGATTTGAGACAGCAGGTTTAGGAGGAGGTCACCTTGGGAGGAGTATGAGGAGATGCAAGAGAGGGTTCAGAGTGGAACCCTGAGGAACCACAAGGTTCAGGGTCAGCACAGGAGGTCGAGAAGGGAGTGGTCAGTGAGACAGGAGGAGATGTGAGGGGTAGGGAAAAGAAGTGGAGGAGACAGTGGGCTCTGAGAAGAAAGAGGTGGTCGGCCATATCCACTGCTTCTGAGAGGTGGAGCTATGACATCCTGTGGCTTTCCTTTGCACACTTCCCACACCTCCCTTCTGTGGGACCTGGAACAGAACACCGTGCTGCTCAGGAAAGTGGCCGTGTTGACGTGAGCGTGAGGTGTTCATGTTCGCAGTGAAGTGACGAGAAGTTTTGCTCATCCTAGCCTCTGCTGAGCCACCACAGTCCTGAAGAAATCAGATTTTGAGTATTTGTTCATTCAACAAACTGTATTGTGTTTGTAAAACACTAACATGCATTAAACTCTGTGTGTCTAGGCCTTACTCTGGAAATTCTAGAGTAGGGTCCTGCATTAGTTTGCTAGGGCAACCATAGCAAAGTACTGCAGGATAGGTGGCTTAGTCAACAGACACTTATTTTCAGTCTCAGAAGTCTGAGATAAAGGTGTAGTTACTAATAAAATTTGCACAGCTAACATCTCAGATATCAGAGTACAGAGTGGCCCCTTTTATCTAAATGCACATAATATAGGGTTCCTTTTAGTTTGACTCACAAAATGCATTGCTAAAATTTTATTCTTTCTGTATTGTGGTTTGCTACTATATACACATCTGTACGCATACACATATGTGAATACGGTTCAGAAGATGCTTCCATTAACTTTTGTCCTTTGATGGTAGAAGTTCTAAAACAGTGTGTTATGTTATTGTATCTCAGGCACTATGTATTACAAATGTTCTATTCAGCCTGGTTACCATTTTTTTAGATTAACCCAAGAGCAGTGGTATGTCCGGTTTGGTTTCAGAGGGCAAAAGTTATCAGGACTCAAATTATTATCCTTACGGTTCTATTCTTCTGTCTCCACGAAGGAAACACAGGTAGCTGGCCATTTGGCTGGGCATGCTGGGTGTTGGTTCTCACTGCACGATTTCATGCTACCCTGTGCGTGGCACGGAGGAGCATGCTCGCCACCCTCACTCAGGGCAGAGTGTGCGTGGGCAAGAGCGTGTGTGCCGGGGCTGGGGCAGTGTCATTCCTCCAGCATCCCCACGGCTGCCTGCTGCAGCATGTGGTTTATTGCCGGTTTCTATGGTTTGCTGCATTTTTGTGCAAACCATTATCAACATGCATGAATACAGTGAACAAGTACTTTAAAATGTCATAGAGCTGCAATTGTAGCAACAAGAAATTGCTTCAAACTCAAAGTCCATAGTAAAATATAAAAATTAAGGGCGAATTCTTGCAACAAAGGCTGCTTCATTAAAGAAACAATAAGAACATGTGTGTGATGTCCATTCGTGATCAAAACATTAAAAGTACAGAGAAGAGTTATCATGTAAGTGTGCACAAATGGCAACAATGAAATGCTGAAAAATCTGTCTAAAAATATATATGTTAGATTAGGAGATAAAAAACAAGTAATCCTGGGAAAAGTTAATTTTGAAAATCACACGATCTTTTGGGTGGGTGATCATAGACTATTAAAACAAAAAAAACATAAGATTATGCCAAGTTCATTAGTCTACCTGAAGTGTGAATTTTGAAGTTGGAAATTTAAAAATTTTATCCATGAACTTCACTGGGTTTAATAGCTGCCAGCAGCAACAATCAGAGCTACACATTGGATTGCACTTCTATCAGTTGAAAAGTATCATACATTATTATTATACATTATTATCTAAAGGACTGAGATTATATCTTAACAAATCACATTGTGGATTAAATTAAGGCTTTCACAGATTCTATCTGAAATATAATTGGGAATTATCTGCATAATTTGGATTGCTTTTAAAATGTGAATTTTTGGAGAAATGAATTGTTAGCCTGGCATTTATTATATGTGCCACATTTCTCTAGTTTCTGCAGCCTGATAAGATATTAAAAGGAGATACTTTAGGAATATATTCAATTTTGCAAACTTTCTTTGGGCTGTATACTCTTGACCAGGCAATGTACTAGATGCTGTGTAAATAGCTAAGGCAGTGCTTGTCCTCCGGGACTCACCTGGATGTGGAGGTCACAGAAGGTACCCAGGAGTGCGCCTCTGAGACCACTCTTTTCAGGGCAATGGTGTGGTGGGTGGAAGGGGGCTGCCTGGTGGGCCCCGCCTGCTCCGCTGCTGCCTAAGGGAGACTTTACAGCCTGCTCTGTTTTCTGCCCTCGTGTCATGCCGCCAAGCATGAGAGCTCACCCACTAGCGTGACTGCCCCAAAAGCAAGGCTCTCTACTCCCAGTCCACTAAAGCACAGGGACTTCTCTTATATTTAGCAATTTGCCAGTCATTAAATTCTCATTAATTCAAGGTCAGTTTAACCCTCTGGAGTCATGGGTTTGCCAGCCGGAAAGATGTGGATCCCCCATACACGTAGCAGCAGTTCACTCACCTGCAGGACCCCATGCGAGACCCCACGCACGTACCATAGCAACACAGATCGTAGACCTCTCACATCACCTGTTAAGGGCCAGGGTGAGCTGATTATAAAGGTAGTTGAGCTTCCTGTGCTATTAAATAGTATAATGGTCATCATTTTAAAAATAGCTTTAGGTAATATGAAAACAGTCATTAAAGTGATAATGCAATGAGTGATATAATCACTGGATTTTAACAATATTTATTTTCTGTTCTTTTGTTTAACTGATTGTTTTTGCATGAACTAGTCCTCAGTGGCTCTGCGTAACTTCCTCTTCCTTACCTTTTTCCCATAAAAGAGAAAATGGATCAATTTTTTTTAAAAAAGGACATTGATAGTCTTTAGAGTGTAGAGAAAATTGATCAAAATATTAATTAGACTTTTGTTTTGCTAGTTTGCATTAGACAGATGGAGTTCTGATCTTTAACAGCACCATGACTCATGAAACTGCTTGTGTACTAAAATGCCATTATTAACACAACAGTAGTTTTCAGCAGTTGGTAATTATTGGCATAATTAAACATTTATCAAGAAACGAGTATTTATCATTCATTAAACTTTCATTAAAAATCCATCTTAGCACAGGCTGGATTAGCCAGTGATTTTCAAGTGATAACTTCTTAACTTCTGGCAGGAATATGGAACATTTTCATAATAACCAAAGTTATACACAGGGTAATGTTCCAGGAATCGTGGGCAATTACAGGGTTTCAAATTCATTTTGTATTAAGTGTTTGTTAAGACTTGGACCCAGAGTGAGAAGGTACCTGGCAATATCCTTTAGGGTTTACAGCATTTGGCACTTTTTAGCAGCCTACTAGGAAAACATGTTACCCTGGCAAAGAAAAGTTGCTGCTGAGTAAGCTCTGTAACGATATTTACATAATTTAAATTCCCCAAAACACAGAGTGTTTACATATTTTAGGGCATGAAATTTTCTGTCGTACATGGAAGCCAGAGTGGTGGAGGCTGGTGGAATCAGACTCTAAACGCCTGGACCTGAAGGATCCGCCACACCGGGGATCACTCTCTAGTTCCTGCGCCTCTCTCAGAGCTTCTCCGTGTCACAGTGTGTCACTTGGTGCACAGTCAGACTGCAGTCTAGGGTCGTGTTCAGATTTGTTGGCCACTTAGATAGCATGCTCACTTCCCAGGAGTAAGAAATCACATAGCGTAGAATTTAACATGCAGAGAATTCCGTCTGGTAGCTGCTCTCAGCTCCTTTCTTCTGATTTAGCGGTTTCCCATGTTAACTGCACACTGTCGTCAGCTCTCCAGTCTGACTCTCCACCCAACCACTTGATGTTTGCTTTTGTTTTGTTCAGAAGTTGAAATCTTCTGACAGATTAACTTTATAGCCTTCCAGTCTTCTCCACTCCTCTCTCGACATTAAGTCGGTGTGCAGTGTCCCAGCCTGCGGTTCAGACCTGCCTGCCCAATCACAGTTTCACCCCTGAACACTCACTGGAAAGCTTCATACACGTTTAGCATGCTGGGTGTCCTCGGCAAGACTAGACACGGGGGAAGAAACAGTCTGAGATAACTAAGACTGCTCAGGAAGCCTCTTCACATATATGCGAGTGCTTCAAATCTTATTCTATATTCAGCAACTTAGTTTTTGTTTTCTCCTGGGCAAAAAATTTACTGTATCAGTGCTTTTATGTCACAAGAATGAATTGAATTTGTACCCTTTAGTGCAAACAACAATAGACAGAGTGGTAACCTAGTGGAAAACAAATAGACACCCCGTCCCTTTTGGGGATTCAGAGAGGTTCAGAAAGATGGAGCTGACGGCAGAGAGGTGGCAGATAAAAAGAGGCCAAAGCAGGAAAGAATCCTGCGGTCATTTATTACCATGCCGTCTTCATAGTGTTTGCCGAACCAAGGTGCGGAGTCATGATTCAGACAAATGACGTTAATCATCACAGCTGGCCCCTTGGCAAAAATGGAATACCTAGCATCGCGGCGGGAGACCTAATCAGATCCTCCAAAACTTGCTTCCGAAGGAGAGAATTTTCTGTCTTCGGTTTTTCTGTCAATGGCTTCCCGTGGGATATATCATGTTTAAAAGAAACAGAGTGATAAGAAATTGTGCCCTCTTCCCTTCTCCTTTCCCTGACCCCCTGAGAAATAATCACGTTAAACTTTATGATTAATACTTACAGTGAAACTGTATTATTTTTATATTTTCTTCATGTTTATCTAATGCGATAAGATGGCAAGAGCTGTAATGACTAGTCAAGTCGTATTTTCCATAATCTTGATCATCAGAGTTTAAAGCTTTACTTACTTGCAAACAGTTTTAAATGGCCTTGGGCATCATGAAACCTGCGTCACACACATGTGTCAGTGTTCTGTGATTCTGTTCCATGTACTAAAAACGTATACAGATCTCTCCAGAGGCTTGACCGATCATTACTCTTGTTCTCAGTGCATTTGGTAGGTACCTATTCAAAGGATACATTAAAGTCCTTTTTGGTCTTTGATATATGTTAAAATAATTTCATTCGTCTTTTCTCTGTGTTGGATTTTTATGGATTTTTAAACTGAGACTTCATTGGTGGCAATGTATTGGTTATTTTTTATGGATACAAGTTCATTAGCAAAACCAAAAAATTTGTTTAGTTCTAAGTACTTTCAGATTTGTTAATTAGGTACATTTTGTCATCACTTTATCACACACGCTTTGGTGCTTGGATACTCAGCGCATAATGCTATCGTGTAGAAGGAAAAACAATTTAGAGACGCGGTCATACATCATCTCTAGGGGAAAATTAAGTTGACATGTGGGAGGTTAATGTACACACTTTAGATTCTTTGCTTGATTTGCTGTTTTCTTCTTCATAACTCTAGGTAAACAGTGTGTGCTGCCATTTGATGCACAGGTTAAGTGTAGTTGCAGGCTATTATACATCATTAAAGTAAGTACATAATATTCAGTCATGGAAGAAAGATGGAAGCTTTTCACTTGTAGCTGCTTGGACATTTCATTTGTCATCTAGTACAGCACTGCAAAAATTAGTTGTGGCAGCCTTCATGTAATTTATAGCTTACTGCCATGAAATTAAGCAATGAGTCACACCATTTTGGCTGATTAGTGTTAATGTGTTGTGTACCCCCCCCCCATTCCAGTGACAAATTTGGCAAAAAAAAAAAAAAAAAAGAAACAGTGCTGGTCATTCAGAACTCTGTCTCTGGTACCCGTTTCTGTTACCCATTTCAACCAAACACTGGGTTCATCTTTTCAACAAAACACTAGATTCATCTTTGAACACAGAGCTTCTTTTAGCAATTATGAAAAAAGTGGCTATCCATTATATTCCAGAATTGACATCTTGCCTTCTCCTATCATTTTTTTTTTACTATACTTCTACCCCTCATATAAGGAAACAAAGCAAATAATGGTTTAGCGATGTTGGCCGAAGTGCAATAAGGCAGATGGAGTAGATAGATACCAATACATTGGGCCTCAGGCCCTGGCCCTCTATATCTGGTCAATAACCAATTTATTACTAATCACATCCAATAAACAGAGTACTGTAGACATGTATTTTTATCTGGCAGCCAGCAGCCGTAGAATAATTTTTTTAAAGGTAAGAAACTGCCATGCACAAGAAGGAACGGTGACTGATATGTCCTGCGCCTAGCACTACTGTGCATTATAGCTAGACAGCTCGTCCCAGAGAAATCTGTGTGTATCTGATTACCAATGGGCATCGCGTCCCCCTCGCCTCTGGAATACATTGCAAATGCCAGTTCTTGACTTCTGAGGATTCTGTTGGCTGAGATATCTTGTGATAGGGAGGGGTATCACAGTAGAATAGGATCTATAGGTATTAGTGTCAAGAAGAATAATGTCTTGCTTGCCCTTTCTCCTGGGTTATTGCATGGGTTATACAAAGGTTGGGATGAGTTAATAGAAAACAAAGAAACTCGAGGTAGCAGGAATGGGTGAAAAGCAACATTGCAGAAATACATGACTTTTGCTGGTGCCAAAAATAATGTGTGTTTTTTTCTCTGAAAGCAGTTGCATGCATAAAAGCACCTGACATAATCATCGTGGGCATCTTACATTGTGTGAAACTGAGGCTGGCTGGGGACGCTAATGCAGCGGGGATATTGAGAGCTCCAAAACCCCATTCTAAGTTTCAACAAGAGCTTCTCAACCTTCACAGGTGGATTGCAGTAGTGACGAGAAGAATAGTATAATTCTTTGATTTCATTTTTATTGTGATTTGCATTGAATAAAACATTGATAGGAAAAAAGTTGTAGGATTTAGGGGTGGGGGGAAGTGGCACCTCACAGTTGCTGAGTGTGGCACCCTCATTGTTTTCAGGAGAGAACTCATTCCATTCCTTGCAAAAACAGCACACCTGAATGAATCAGACCTACCTTGTTCACACCCAACATGAGGAAAATGATTTATTATCCGTCCCTGAATTTCTCTGAGCATTCAGTCTAAACTTTAAAGGAGGATTACATTTGCGATTAAATCTTAACAAATGTTGTTTTAACTAGACTGCAATATGTGTTATTGACAACAAGCGACTTTTCTTCTCAAAATAACATTGGTGCTTAGGCATGCAATTTACAAAAATGACAAGAAAGGGTGGTACTTTTTCCAAGGTGAATGTGAGTTGACTGATTAGCTGGTATTTTAACTTAGATTCTTGCAAATTACAGACGTAAGAAACCCTGCAATTTATATGTACTTTAGAAGTGAAAGCTTTAATCCTGTGATTCATGAAAGAAAAGTGGTAATAATTTAAGTACCATATTTTATTTATCCCTCACAGTTGTCAGCTGATACCAGAAGTATTTCCACTATTTTGGGGTTGCTGCCTTTGGCCACCTAATTGCTTCTTAGGAAGTAAGAGGGAAATTGCTCTATAACTGCACGGATTGTCTTTGGCAACGTCGAGCTGAGGCATCAATCAGTCCATCTGGGTAAAATCACAAGCTGACTCCGATATTGCTAAATATTTATACTGTCAAATACACACAGACATCCAGATGAAAAGAGGCATTCATTAGGAATTCTCCAGCTTGTCAGTTTAAAGATGTAGATTAGAGCAAAACCTCCCACTATGGTACTGAGTGCTCAAGAAAAGTCTATATTTAGCCATTCTGAGCAATAAATATCATCATATTGCCTCATTTAGGTAAATAGAGAATAAATATTGTCAAGATGATCTAGAGATAATGTAAACAGATCCCTGTTCGGAGTCTGTGTTACAAGGGAAATTCCAGGACAGTGATGTGCTGATGATGCTTTTTGGTTTAACCCTTTTTCTTAATCGCCTACCTCTCCCCTTTCTGATAACAAAGATTGTGTTGCTGACAGATGAGAGGGAAAAGATGAAGAAAAAAAAAATTTTTTTAACCACAAAGGTGATTTCAAGTGATGTGAATTAGAACACTAATTAGTGCTTGTGCTGCAATATTGTCTTGATGGCTCCAAAAGCTGCTGCTGCTGAGAATAAAGATATCTGTAGCAACACCCAAGTTCATCGCAGAGTTTAGCAGAGCTAATGAAGCCCATCGATCTCGCGGGAACATTACAGCTCAAAGGTTAAGACATTATTTGACAGTACACCAAGGTAGTGCTCCTCCTGGAATTTCTTTTGTAGCACATTGTTCTGAGATAAGATTTCTCACTCTGAGAATTTGCCATGAAAGACTGAGATCTGTACCTTGACACGGTTCAGTTTCCGTGCTGAAACTGGCAGGCACCTTGCATGACAGTTCGGCTCAAATGTGTTCTGTATGAGCGGAGAATGTGTCCCTGCTCTGAGGGGCACGTGCTCACTGCTCTTCCCCCGTAATTGATAATCTTAGAAGTTATACTCAATGGGAATTTTAACTGATGTCAAAGTTTTAGTTAATTACACTGTATGATTTTTTTGAGATTAATAATTAACATCTCTCTTTATAACTAAATATCCATAATTAATCAGCAAATCATAACGTGAAGACTAATTAACTTCAAACTCAAATCTTAACAGA
Source organism: Indri indri (assembly GCA_004363605.1). Taxonomy (NCBI): domain Eukaryota; kingdom Metazoa; phylum Chordata; class Mammalia; order Primates; family Indriidae; genus Indri; species Indri indri. Next base: position 39,490 of record RJWJ010003776.1, on the reverse strand, counting down.
AAATCCATATTACTTTCCAACATCATTAATTACCAGAGTAATCAAAGTTATCCCTCATGGGATAAAACATAACGCTTTGTGGGTTTATCAGCTACGCCGTTAGCACAGAAGAATTTCCAGAGTAACTTCAAATGGCATTACGGATTACAAAATTGTTAGATTATTCAAACCCATGTTCATTGGCCACATGTTACATTATCAATAAGCTGCTCCCTGCAAGTGGATGGGTAACCGGCAAGGCAGAAACTTCCCCATAGAATCTGGCTTTCTTTTCCACGGAGGTTAACACAGCGATTTCTGGCAGACGGGTAATTTGATTGACTGTCTTTAAAACTGCATTGTGCTCCTTTGTTTCTTTGCCTCGCGGAATGCTAGTTAGCCAGTTTAAGATTGATTGGTAACAAGCTAAGGTATACACCCAACGCTGTTCATAAAGGGGAACTTTTTTCAATAGTAAAATATGTGAAAGCTTACATCTAGCAATTATTAAGTGTTAAAGACGTTAAAAGGTGATACCGTGTACAGGAAGAAATAACTATGCAAGACCAAGAAATTAATACGGACATCAAAGGACATGAAACGGTTCCAGTTTCTAAGAGACAGAATGATGCCACTGTTAACAATGGAAAAGTGTCTTTTCAGGGCTTCATTTAGAAATTTAGGAGTTAAAAGTGTACTTAAAATCCATGTTTCAATTACTGTATCACCTACTCTTCCAAGTGCACACATGGAATACTGTTCTTTTGTGTGGCAGCTGTAAAAATCCTAAGCAATTTTTACTGTCAAGAAAACTCTGAATAAATAGGGGCTGTTAACTTAGGCAGATATCTGAGGTTATTTGGTGGCAATCAAGAACTCACAGCACTTCAACTAATGGGTTATGATCAGAAACTGTTCCTAATAGCCAGCTAGACGGATCTGAATATGAAGATTTCTATAATTTTGTTGTCAGCTTGTGATGTACTCTAGTGCTAATTATTTGGAACAATTATGTTTTCCTAATAACAAAAGAAGAAGCAGTGAATTAAGCAGGCTTACCTTCAGATTTTTAGATAACAGTTTAAATGCACTTGCCATTAAGAAATAACATTTCTTTTTGCTTTACGGAGCACTAATTATTTAAGATGCTTGTCTTTTAAAATCTACTGCTTCCACTTCTTTTAAACCTGTTCGATGTGTCAGTTTACACTGATGATTTCAGTAACTAGTATTTTCTCAGTCTTAGGTTTGTGCCTGTACCTCCCATAGTCTGCTTACTTCATTTAGTTATTCAAAAACCATAATTAGTGCAGTAATTAACGTGTGGATCCTTCAAAGGAAGACTGCTAGAATCATGGGACGTCCCTCATCATTCTTACTGATGTGTGGATGATAAAGAGACTGAGGTTGATGTGACAACAGGATTTGTATTATTGCACATTAACTGTGCTGCAGGGAAATTCAGACAGGACCTTGGTCCACAGAGCCCCAACGTTTGAAAAAAGTAATTATCCACACTGTTTCTATAATTCAGCTAGGTGTTATCCTGCATTTGCAGCTGTCAAATCATTTGTTTTAAATGTATTATTTTAATATCTTATGAATTCTTGAAAGTTTTGAGTTTTGCAGATTATCTCTTAACCAATTTCTAAACACAGGGGGCCAAGCTTGCTTGCTTTTTCTTTTTTTTAGATCCATTACACAGAGAGTCTTTCTTAACAATTGATTTCAGGCATTTGATGGTAATTTGAGTTGATGCAGGTTACAGTTTCAAAATCACAGTCATAAGAAAAGGCTCAATGTCATACATTTCCCCAGAGAAATTTTTTGGTTAAATTTCGGTTTTCTCATAAGCCGAATCTGTTGTTTTCAAGCCAATGAAATGAGCTGTATGCAATTAAATTTGTCTGGGCATGACAGAGAGAGGCACCAATAATGGTTCTGTTGCGTTCACCGCTATCACGTTAGTCTCTTTGTGGTTGTTTCAGCTGGAATGTTTGGCCTTGAACTTCCTATAAATAGAGGCCCATTTTTCACACTGTGTCATGTATTGACATCTGTCCCCAAAATTCTGTACTGTGTTTTATCCCTCAGGTAGCTCATGTGAACAGGGATGAAGGGGCTTGGATAGCGTGGGGTACGCCCTTCCTAACCAAAGGAGTTACTGTGAAAGTCTTGAGAATACTGCTGGATTTTGGCTTCTTCAGAGTCTGAAGGTCAGACCGAAGAGGGACTAGGGTGTCCGATGTTGGGTAGGGAACAATCATACAAACACAGCCTTCTTTCAGCTGAATGGCTATGGGTTTATTCTCCATGTTTAGTATATTAGAGAAAGATTCTGGGTGTTGCGCTGTATTCAGAATGGGGTGGAAGATTCTGTGTTTGTATCTTACCAAGTGGGTTTGTACCTTGTGTCCTTTTGCCTTGTCAGTCTGTTCTGAGTTCACAGTACATCTTTACATATCGTCTTAGTTGCTGAGGTCGAGAGCTGACTGCACTTGGTTTCCACCACAAGATAATCAAACCATTAAGCACCACGAACTCACCAGCCACTCGTAGCTGAGTGTGTGTGTTTCTCAGTCTGCAAAGAGACCCTCTTTGCCAATCGGAACGCAGAGTCGCCCTGCTGTATACTCTTTTCCTGAAATAGACACTATTTATTTGAATCGGCCTGTATTGATGCTGCTGCAGTTCATTAACTAAATTTGGTGAATTTTTACATTCTTTCTAATACACAGCCTTATAAACACCATTCTAATTTGTGAAAAACAGCTTTGAAAAATGCCATGACAACAGCACATGGAGAATAGTACAGCTCCACGTGTGGAACTGGCCGGCACTGGTATTAATACTGTGTCCTACTCACAAGGTAGGATTTTTGTTTCAGAAGCTGTAGTTACTGTGGTCATAGGCAGTTCTGGAGGGAATGAGGAAAAAAGGTGTTTCCCTTGTATTAAGCACCACTACAGGCCAAGCATGTGCTACAAGGCACGTTACGCAATGTGTTCTCTCTCTCAGTCACTCACACACACACACACAGCCACACTCACACGCACACACACACCCAGAATCCATATAAACAAGCAATAACTGGAAATTATTCCCGCAGTGTCGTTTTAGCCATGCAGTCACTCGGGCCCAGGAAAGAGGTACTGTAGACCCCTCACCTGCACACAAAAAGGAAACAGAAGAACTGAGCTGAGCGCAAACGTGCAGCTCTAGTGTAACCGAGGGATAAATAGAAAATAAAAACCAGTGTTAATTGACCACAATCGCAGCCATCTAGTGGACAGTCAGCATCCCAATTTTATATAAAGCCACATTCACTTAAGAGATGGCCTGTCCTTAATTAAACAGTGTGGCATACCTTCGCAGATGTCAACACAGATAGCAGCGAGAATCTCCCAGGATCTTCCACAGACGTAGCACTAAGCCTAGCCTGGTGAAAGTCCATCTTTGGCTGTAGATAATTTGCATTTCTTCTTTTCAGGCATCTAATTTATATATATTTGGCTTTTCTGAATATCCCTTGCCCTTTGAATTAGCCTTGCTCATTTTTTTATCATCAATAAAAATAAAACATAGAAGTAAATGACAATTCAGCCTTACGATTTTCGTACAATATTATTAGACTTCAGAAGATTATATAAACCATTGGTCTTGCATTGTCTCTGGAAAATAAATAAGACACTAGACAGATCAGATTTGTTTTCAGGTGCTGAAAATAAATCGTTGAATTGCTCTAAATATCCAGAGATGAAGAAAAGAGAGTCCTAATATTATATAATTGTAGCGTCCTAGGAATCTGTAGATAGAAAATGATTCAACTATCCTGAATTCAGGAATTTGCCCACAGCATTTTTGATAGGAAATTATTTAGACACTGATCAGTGTTTATATGCAGTACACTCACTTTTTTGAGATTTAATTTACATGCAGTAAATTTCATCCTTTTTAGATATTCAGTTGGATGGGCTTTGGCAAATGTGTACAATCATGCAGCCATCACCACAATTGAGTTTAAGAACATTTCAGTCACCCCAAAAGTTCTCTCCTGCCCCTCTATAATAAATCTCTTCCCCAACACTCAGGCCTTAGCTGTCCTGATAGTTTTTTCTTTTCCAGAAAGTCACATAAGTGGAATTGTACAGTTGATAGCCTTTTATTTCACTGAGCATAGTGCTTTTGAGATTCGTTCCTGTGGTTACATGCAGCCGTCACGTGTTCTCTTCTACTGTTGAGTGGTATTCCATTGAACAGGGTACCACAGTGTGTTTATGTTCTCCTGGTCATGGACATCCGGATAGCTTCCGGTCACGGGTGGTTATGAGGAGAGCTACTGTGAACATTTGGAACAGGTTTTTGGATGGACACATGTTTCCATTTCCTTAGGAATGGGACCGTGGGATGACGTGGGAAGACACTGCCAAGCTGCTTTCCAAAGCGCCTGTGCCGTTCCCGCTCCCACCAACGACACGCGACAGCTCCAGTCACTCCACATCCTCACCAACACTCGGTGTCATCAGTCTTTTCAAAATTTTAGCTATTCTAGCGGATATGTGTCTCATCTTGGTTTTAATTTGCATTTTCCTAGTGACTAATGGTCTTAAGTGTCTTTTCATGTTTGTATTCATGTGTGAATTGCTCTAATTTTTAGAAAAATTTTCCACATAATGAGTTGAAACATACATCCTATGCTCTGGAGCTACGTGGGTCACGTGCAGTCCCTCTCTCCGTGACAGCTTGCCAGATACCTGGAAACTGTTTTCGTGTCCTGATTTCCGTCCTTCAGATCTCTTTGCTGAGCCAGCCTGCTTAGTTCCTTCCTTTCTCATTCCTTTCCTCCTCCCTTCCTTCCTTCCTTCCCCCCTCCGTTGTTCATGCGGTATGGTTTCTGTACCAGCCTTCTGTCCTCTACATCCCATTGACACGGGTGTGCTCCATGTTGTGAACCTGAGTCAAATGCTTGGCGAGTACTGTGTTTTCGTAAAGCAGCCACAGAGTGGGTTTGTTTCTGTGGCAGCCCTATCAGCTTTCTGTCACAGGCAAATTTAACACGCTGACCCTGTGGCTTTTTCCAAGCTATTTGATGAAAATGCTTAACTTGCCAAGTAAAGAGCCCTGTGTCACAATGCTGGAGACAGCCCTCCAACTGAGTGTCTGTAATTGACAGATATCAGCACATAAAACTGTTTACAGGGGAGCCAGCTGCTTTGATAATCAATGACAGAATGTTTTAAGTTGTTAAACCTCTAGGTTTACTTTGAATAATTAGAGCTGCTGAACCATCATGAATTATTTTGATTACCTTTAATCTTTGGTATCTACTAAATGTTTCTGTAAAAAAATAAAAAAGTACTGAGAAATATGCAAATATAGTCAACATAAGGTTTTAAACCCTAAGGCCAAAATATAAAACACCACTGAAAACACCCAGCAAATGAGAGCAGTTGACCTTTTCTGACATCTTTAGAACCTTATGTAAAGTTTTCATAATTTATAGAACTGGTATTAGATCTAGTAATTGCCACTCCCTTCCCTCTTTAGAAACATATGATAGCATTTGGGGGGAAAAATCTAACCCTTTGAAAAAAAGGTACATTAACTTGTTTCTATATATGCTGTATCTTCATGAAAGGGTTTCATTGTTTTATTTCTTTAATAAGGAGACAAGGCCTTTAAAATTAGATTCTCTGACAGTTCTAGCTTTGACTACAAGAAGCCACCAGGAGATTCCATATCATTCCTGGATTCTCTGACCTTGAGCATCGTTCATACTGACTTTGTTTGCTTGGTTTAGTGTTTACTTTCATTATTTCTTATTGTTCCATTATTAGGAACAACCCTTGGTAGTGTTTCTGATCATGAAGTGGATCTGAACGTAAAATAACCCCGTGCTGTTATCATTTATATGGCCCTTGTCTAAAACTTGCAAATTTTTGGTGATCATGAGATTTTCCTTGACATATTTGATAGGTGGCATGAAATAAATATATTAATTGTATTTTATTCTAAATGTGTTATATTAATATGCAAGATATGACTAAAACTGTATGATAGTTGATGGGTTTATTGAAAAAAACGATCACACTATCATTATGTGTGTCGCGTGTAGAATTTCTCATGTTATGCTCAAGATCACCGTGTACCTAATGTTTCAGGCCAAGACTAAAGACTTGTTTGTGCATCTGTTTTTCTGGGTACTTAACACCAGTTACTGGTGCTCTCAACATTCAGTTTAAACACGCTGGTGCAAACTCCATTACGGCAAAGAATTCCTTCTAGGGCTTCGTAAAGTCAAAGAATGCAGTGTCAGCAATATGTGTCTGATGAGAAATGGAATTGTTTTTCAGCTTGATTAGGAAAAAATTGTGTTTGTGTGCATACGTGCACATGTGTGTGGAAGATACGATTATCTCAACAGAAAGTTTTATTGTAGAATTTTATGTCTAACTGGAAATAAAAAATTATTCATTTTAATTAAAATTCATGTTAGTAACTGAACCTTTCAATTTACATTATTTACATAAGATTATAAGCACTCAACTTATGTGAGTGTTTCAATTACTTTTCCTGGCTTAAGTCAGGGGCATTCAGCAAAACAACTGGCAAGTCACTGGCCTCCTGTGCATGGGGCCTTTGCCTGCAAACAGTGGAAATGTTGCCCTGGAAATGTGGCTAAAGTTTCATGAAAATGAAACATGAAGCATGCCAGGCCCATCTGTGCCAGGCTCCTGAAACAAAAGCACCCAATTTTATCATCATTGCCTTTTGTTCTGCACAGCGCTGTTCGTGGGCTGGTTTATGAATGCCAGAGTCTGGGGCACCCATTGATCCGCCGCTTTCCTTGCTGCATTGTTTGTTCTCTGTTATAATACTTGTCAACCTGGCACCATCTTCCTTTTAAAAAATAGAAACTTAGTGTCAAGAATCTTGAGTAATTCTGTAAGGTTTCATGCTAAAAGACCAAAGGGCTTTGTTTTTGGACTGCAGATCAAATATGAATAGGGGTAGGGTGGATGAACATGCTTTTAAGCAGAAGAATCAAATCTGCTGTGTGAGTCCTAGAATGTATAAATCTATTATTTTATTATATTGATGTCAGTTTTCATCATCTTCCTGAATGGGTATTCCCCATCTTAATGCACAGTGTTTGCAGATGGTGAACCAACTAGCTTAAACATGGCTTCTCTTAATGTTTCTTAATTTCCATTCAAATGATCAGAAGTAATTCTTACTTGAAATCACACTGGGCCAAATATGGTAACTGTAAATCCATTTGAGCTATAATGCTACAGTCAGCCCATTAATTTTCTAATCTAAATAGCACAATCAGCTGCTATATTGTGGAAGTGGAGGTATGTTAGATGTGTAAAAGAATCTGTATTTTCATATCCCAACAGGAGTTTTTAAAAGATAATAATATAGGATCAACCAATAGGTAAAGTTTTGTATAGACTAAGCAGTCATCACGGTGCAGTTGCTAGCCTGTCCCTACGAGTATCAGGGTCATGGAGGAATCATAGACTTCTACAGCGGAGAGGGCGCGTAAAGCCAGCTAACCGGTAGAGTGAAACCGGGTGCTGAGAGCTTTAGGCTTTCTCAGAAAGACGAACGGGAAACCGAGTAGCTGTGCTCGCTCCGCCTGTGTTGCCGACGCAGCTTCACTTTCAATGCCTCATATTTGGGAGTTCTGGGGGAAATTTTTAATAGTGCCGATACTTCGTTAAGAGCCATTTATAATCCAACAGTTAGGAAGTTGAGTCAGTACATCGCCAACTGTGACGGTCTGCCCCGAGGTGTCCTGCCTCCGCCAAGCTGGGTCTCGGAATCTGTTACGGGCAGAACTAACAGCGTTTTCCTTTACGCAGCCCCTTTGAATGGCCGTGCAAAGAATCTGTGTGTGAATTTCCTCGCTTCCTTGTTACTTTTTCATAGAGTTGAATTTAAGACTGTTAAAAAAAACTTTCTCTCTGCAGGTGTGCATTTTCTGTGTAGATTTGAGCTGAAAAGTCTTTTCTCCGGATTTGGTGTCTGTCCCCAAATGTCCCTTCACCTCTGTCCTTCAATATCTCCAAGCCAAGTGTAGGTCAAATAAATTGTTACCTTCATGGCAGTTTCTCTGTAGGTTAAAAAGTATTTTGGAGAAAAAGGAATGAAACATTTTTTATTAATAAGGCTGTATCCAAAATCCAAGCTATTGTTTAGTATGTCAGAGTATTTAGGATTCTGATTCTACATATAAATAAATGCCAAAAGTTAGATAATAAAACCAAAAATTGAATAATAAAAGCATGTTTTAAGAAAGAACCAATCCCAGTGAGCTGGGCTAAGTTATAGCTGTAGGGATTGGTTGTTGGTTTACATGTTAAGTTGGGAAAACTGATTATGCATGGTTGATCTGTGGGGGTTTAGTTACTAGCAGGACAATGTCAAAAATAGGAGCAAAAAAAGCAAATAGTGTCATTCTCACCAGTAAGAGTTGGCTAGTAGGAGGAAGGCCTGGAAAACAGGAGTTACTCAAAACATTATGAAAATCAGGCACAGCCCTTGAGGGCTGTGTTTTCGAGTGAGGAGTTAACGGCTGCAGCACTTGATGGGGGGCACCCTCCGCCTCCTGCGGCACATGTTCAGGGCCATGCCCGCCGCCCTCCGGCCCCCCGGCCCCACGCAGCCTTCAGTCGTGGGCAGCTTTCCAAAGCAAGTTTCTGTAATGGAGCCTTTTCTAAGAGGTTTTTTCCCCTTTACTTTCTGTATGCTGTTTATCTGGTGGACTTCCTGGAATTTCTATTAAGAATTTCAGATATTTTAGTAATACTTTTCAAAGCATAGTTCCTACTAATAGATACTTTGGCATTCCGTAAATTAAGTTAGACAACAACTGTTAGATCACCAGGATAATACAAATGTGCGTGCACAGTAATCAAATGGACATATATAAAAGCTAAGATGTATAGTGTCACTCTCTCTATTTTGCCCTTTGGCAATTCTGCTTTGAGTTTCTTTCAGCCAGCAAATGAGGAATTAATTCAGCTCTGTCATTCTGATTGTCTTGCTACTCCGGGAAAGAGAAGTGCATTTTTGTTGAGAAAAATAGTTGATGACGTTTAATAGTGAATAGAAGTGAAGGTAAACATATGAATTTCCGTATTTCACTGAGTATCATTCCAAGTTTCACATGCCTCCCTGTTCTTCTTTCTATTAACAAAGCCACTAATAGCCTTATATCTGTTTTTTACATAGAATGTGCCGTGCGTTGGTATCCGTAAGTCATCAACCAGGTGCTCGAGAGGGAGATGGCGAGACTGTAGACTCGTGTCATCGTGTCAGTGGTGCAGCCGAGGCCGATGCCTATCGCGCTACACTAGTGCCAGGTCTGCGCCCCCGGCCCAGTGATCTTTCCAGACACTGCCCTTCTTGCTGTCAATAGTGTTCCGGTTTGAATGATTCATTTTGTGGTCTTCCTGGTCATATATTACCTATCAGAGACTGAATTTCCATCTTCATGGTATTTCTTTTTGGCATTTGACGCAGTGGACCACCCTCTTTCTTCTTGCCTGCCATGACCCCAGTCTTGACTTTGCAGCCTGCTTTCGGGCTCTGACTCTTCCTCCGTCGTCAGTGTCCCCTGGGTCTCTTTTGCTCAGTGCTGTTCTCTTCTCTCAGCCTCCCACGCACTGCCGGGGTGACTTCACCCCTCAGTTATGTTGGACCACCGCCCGACTTCTTGGAACAGCCAAGTGTACAGTTTCCAACCAAGCCCAGCCTTTCCCTGGCCCAGAGCTCGTTACCAATTTTTATTGAGCAGACACCTCTTCTCAGTTCTCCCACTGGAGTCTCACTCTCAGGCTGACACTAGAGTGAGAGCTGCTTTTATGAGCTCGTGAGTAGAATCCTTGACATTTCGTGCCTTTAAAAAAATCAACTAGATTATTTTTCATAAACTTTTATAATTATGTTCCAAATGTGTGTTTTGTTTTCAAATGACAAGGTATGAGAGCCTGCTATTTGCAAGCATTTATTTGAAAATAGCATATTTTGCTTGTGCACAGTCATTATTCCTGAAGACTGAAAATATTAGATTGGGTGTTTTTTCTCTTTTGGCTATGATACTGAATATATGTGGGTGCATATTTTCCCTTTTTACACTTTTAAAGTACTAGAGTTATCTTTATGTGACATATCTTTATGTGCTATATATGTAAGGATCTTGATCAGATGAACACAACTTAGGGATCTTCCACAAGCCAATTTGAGGCAAATTTGCAGAATTATTATCATAGCAGTTTCTCACTTGACTTATATTTTTCTATCGCTGTCTCTTACACACCCAGTCACTAAGTAGCAGTCCACAGTGGGCCTAAGTTAAACACTATGTGACTGAGAATGAAAACACGTTAAGATTCTGGAACAGTCAAAACGACCAGGGCAGTATTATGCTGTGATAACCCGGTGGTTTCTTGGATAAGGGCACAAATCCCATTCGTCAGGAATGCTTTTAATCACCACCCAAAGGCCCCAACTTCTAATCCATCATCTTTCAGTGCATGAATTTGGGGGGAAACACATTGAGACCAGAGCATTTGGCTCTCAGTGTTACATAGCACCCGGGTTGGCCACTGCTTTGTTAACCTGTCCACAGCTGCCCCCGACCTGGGCAGAGCACCTCCACCCATCTCTATTCTTCCCCATGGGCATTAATGAGCCATCTCTCCTATTGTCACCCCAGCCTGCAGCAGAGGCCACCCCTGAATTGTCGGGCCCTCCCAAGGTACGCTCCTGAGGTCATATGGGTGGCGTGTCCACCCTCTGGGTCCCCTCAGGGGACATAATTAATGTTCTTATGGTTCTTCTCAAAACACATCCATTCCCACCTGCCATGTCCCTCAGCCTTTTCATTCTCTGTCTACTGTCTGCCAGGGCAACTGGGGGCACCACTTTCTCCAAACTGGCTCTATCCTCGGGGCCCTTGCCTGGGGCATTAAGTTCCATGTCCTGTGGAAGTGAGATGAATTCTTGCTCTTGCGTTCTTACACCTGGTCCCCTTGAGCAAACATCTCACAGTGCCATCTTAGGGGCTCTCCCTGTCCCTGCCAGCTCCTTCAGCAACTGCCGCTCAGCAGGCCAAGTACGTGCCAGCTGTTTGCCGGGCCCCGGCCCCAGTTATCCTGGCCAGCGGAGGGGCTGGGCGCCTCCTGAGGGGGGGCACCTGGTCCCTTGGGGTGGAGGGTGGTCCTGAGTTCAGCTGAACTGCTGGCTCTGCTGGGGAGGGAAGGCCCGTCTGCTAGCTCGGAGGGCTCAGGGGCCTGAGAGCCAGGTCCTCAGGCATCATCTGGGTGTCCCCATCCCACAGTTCAGAGCCTCCCGTTTTCCCAGACTCACCCTGCCCTTTGGTTACGCACCTCTTTGGCCGCCGTCCGAGTGTCTGCACAGCTCTGGCATCAATGTCAGTCTGCTGTTCCCATGCGGGACATGAGGGCATCTTGTGAGCTGCAGAGAGGCTGACTGGGTCTCCCACATCACCTTTAGCTGCCCATTAATGGCCTTCAGTCTCTCATCATCCCTCCGAATGGTGGTGACTATGCCACTTGGCGCATCTGGCTGCCCTTCTGTCTTGATAAGCATTGTTGCCCCACATCTCTCAAGTGCCTGGACCACGGCACCAAACAGCATTCTCCTCTCCACTGGGACACTTCCCCAGGCGGCCGTGGACCATTGCCTTGCACCTGGGGCCGTGTGCCCACCTCCCTCCCACTCAGGAGGCATCCCCTCCATCCACTGGGTGGCAAGCCAGGCCCAGGCCCCACTTTCTTGCCTGTTATCTCAGACCACTCTTGGTGCCACGTGGGCCAGCCCTAGCCCCTGCCCATGGAGCAGAGCTGCCCCGTGAAGGAGAGCAGGGAGAGGGTGCTTAAGCAGGCAGGGTCCAGGCTGCAGCACCATCAAGCGGGAGTTGCCCAGCAAGAAGCCCCTCGGCTGGCAGGAGCGGGCCTGCCTGGGAGCCCTCTGGGGAGTCGGCCTCAGCTGGCCTGGATGCCGTGGGGGCGGCTTTCAGTTCTGTTCCCGGGAGGGAGGTCTGAGTGGTGCATCCTTGTGGCCACCTCATCGTCTTTCCAAATAACTTAAACCATGGCCAGTCATCATTTCTCTGGGTTTTGTTCATCGAGATCTCACTGTGAAGTGACATGACGTGAAATTGCACATAGAAATAAAGGTGCTGCAAAGTGGGTGCTACCACAAGAGCCTGGGCAGGTTCGTGTATCTGGTAGTTGCACAGAAAGTTCACATTCGGTTTCACGTGAAGATGTGTGTTGTGGCGCGTAAGAGCCAAAGCCAGAGATTGGCGTCACGGAGCTGGGATGAATCACTTCATGTCAAATGGCTCAGCCTCCTGCTCTGGCAGGGTTTCACTGAACGCATCGGCACAACAGTTGTTTGTCAGATTCCTGAAAATGTGTCCGTCATCTGCATTGTCTGTTGTGATAGGTTCATGAATATTCAGCAGAATGTCTGCTCCCTGCTTCAGCAGGTCTAGAATTGGAATCTAAGTAGTAGCAAGGACATTAGAGTCCCTGATTTGAGTCCTTCTTGCAATATCCCATAAAAGTGTCGTCCAACCTTCCCTAATAGGAGACTCGTTGCTAAGGTTCATTGTGTTTCATTTCTGAATCAGCATTATTGAGGCAAAGTTTACTTCCCTGTGACTTCTACCTGCCACTCCCAGTTTGGCCCTCTAGAGCCACGTAGAATGAATCATTCTTTCTACGTGGTATCCTTCAAATATGTGTAGACTCAAGACATTCTTTATGTCTTTTTAAGTCCATAATTTTGTTTCTCTTCGCTATATTCATGCCTGTTTTTTGGTGTTTCTCTTAAAACATGGAGGTCAAACCTAAACACAGCGCCCTCAACGTTGTCTGACCAGTGTATCATCATGTTATTACTTTCCCTTTGCTGGCCCCTATGCTCGCATCGATGCAGCCACTTCCTGTATTCATCCTACCGGCGGCTAGATCTCTGAAGTCCTTTTCTATCCTACTTTGAGCATTTTTTTACTCCTGATTGCAGGACTTTATGTTTGTTCACATTAAATGTAAAGTTTGTTACACATATAACATGCTTAAAATATTTTAGTCATATAAGATTATTGTACATATCCATAGATATTAGTTGCATTATATACCAATTTCAGGTGCTATGAATGCAATTATAATGCATTAAACCTAATAGTAATAAAGCCTAACATTTATTGAGAGCCCTTACTATTCATCAAGCACAGTGCTAAGTACAATATTTTATTTTACATGGACTGTCTCGTTTACTCTTCAAGAAAATAGGTATTGTTATGTTTATTTTATAGGTTAAGAAACCAACATTTAAGGAATTCAGGTAACTGTGTAGAATTATGAAAGGTCTGAGATTTTACCCAACTTACAAACTAGCAAGTTATCCTGCCACAGTTCGTGGATTTGGGCAGAGACAAAGGACCTTATTACTCACAGCGACAGTCATAGCCAGAGTCCTGCACTCAAGGAGCTCTCAGTCTAGCAGAAAAGATGAGCACATTTATGAATAATTAAAATTCAGTGTGATAGGTTAGAGTTGTGTACAATAGGCTAGATGAGTAGATACTTACTCAATAGCTCTAAAACCTAAAGTAACTTTCACATTAAAGAAATATATAATTAGGAAATACGTAAGTATCCAATTTTTTATGGACCAATTTTACTACTGTTGCCTTGGAACCTAGATGTTTGTCATGTTTACTCAGAAACTCTTTAATAGATGACAAATGTGACAGACCACAGGAGCATCTAGGTGCATTCTTCTGCGAGCATTTAGGGAGCCTAAAAATTCTGCTAGTAATCACGCTACTGATTTTCACAGTGGGTATTTATTCTTCTAAGTACAGTACTGTGTGAAGTAGACACTGCATCTCTGTCATTTACTGACTCTTTAAGATCTCAGGGCTGTCAACGCTGTGATTTTGTTTCCCGTCATAGTCCTTCTAAGGAGGTTGTGTGATAGCATCAGAACCACGCGGGTAGTGAAGGGAACCACATTCAAGGTTCTGAGAACGAGAGAAGAACTGATGAGAACTGGGAACTCTGAACCTTGGAGGTTTTAAAGCTGCTACAACCCTTGAATGTCCTATCCTTTAAAGACCTGAACAGCTCTTAAAGAGTTAACATGTTGCTCAGGCATTGAGTGACGCTTCTTCCAGCTGTACTGCCAATAGTCTGGCTCTGTCATCAGGGTTGAAAGCTTCCTGCAAGGCCCCAGAAGGGCTCGGCTCCAGGGCTCAGGGTTCCAGGGAGCAGAGGCCCTGCCCACTCTTCTGATGCCCACACGCCTGACCCGGTATGTGGATTCCCAGCTCAGGAGAGGCGCTTGGTGAAGACCTTTGGGTGAGGAGCGTGATGAGGGGGAGGGGAATGGAAAACTAAACTGGTCGAATACTCTGAACTGTGCTTACACATGTGTGCGTGTCCGTGAGGGGGTGTGTTTGCACTGAATTATATATATGCACATGTACATGTCTGTTTCAAGAAAACACGGAAATTTGACATTCGATTAAACATATAAAATTTTTAAATTTTAGGAAGTAGTCATTAGCCTGTTATATGACATTATGTAACTAAATTACCTGGTGCCGTTCCAGGCACATATCCTGGATTGACTTTGCTGCTTCAGAGCATCAGGCGGGCATCTGTCGGTGGGGGAGCTCGGGGCCTGCCTCCCGGTTCTTCCCAGCCCTTCGAAGCTCCTCTGCCAGCGTCAGGCCTACAGCTTTATTTTTGAGGCTGGGAATTCCAGCAGAAGTGGCTCTTAAACATGTTCCAAGTTAAAACAAGTTCTTCCTTTCTAAACCTTGTTAAAGATTATTTCAAGTGAGCAACCACTTGTGCGGCCGAGTGAACCCTGGGCATTACTTGCTTAATAGAACCACATTTCGTGTGAGAGTTCCTGAGTTTCGATTACACGTGGTGGTTTAACTTCCCAACTTGCTCGTGTCACCATTCCCCATACAGAACATCTTCTGCGGGTTCCTGTGTGCTGTGACTTGGTCCCCCGCGTACAGGTCTGTTCTTGTCCCTGTGTACGTGCATCACGGTGGATGACACTGCGGATGGTTAGTGTCCACGTCTGACAGCACGCGCTTGCTGTTACGTATGCCTGCTGGTCTAGAGCAACAGCCAGCTCCTTTTAAACATTTTTTTAGATAAAAGGCAAAACGATGTTGCCCACTTCACAAAGCCTTTGGACTGCTTAATGAACTAATAATATTTTTTTTTAAAGTTAGCATTCATATTTACATCGTCTTGCCGCACAGTGGAGCCACGTATGGTACTGTAAGTGGCCGTGGCCCCATGACCACACTGTTACCTCCTTAGACTTCTCGCCCAGTTTTAAAGTGAACACTGTGGAAATTTGCTGCAAGACTTTACGTGTGGCTTGTGTAGCTGCTGAGACAAAATAGCACAAACCTGTTACCTCTGGACACATCAGATGTCCTTAATGTTGGCCATAGCGCAGATGACCAGGCTCACGGCTGAGGTCTCCCTGCTTCCATCCACGCACGATTTCAGACGTGTACCAGGTGGGACAGGGCCCCGTCGGGCCTGTGGTCAGAATCCACTCGGGTTTCATGCTGTGCTTTTGTAAGGATTCCTCTCTGAACTTAACTTGCTTCTCAAAAAAAACCAAGCCCGGTGTGTTTAGGGGAAAAACTGCTGATGCCAACTTACTGTATCGCATCACTTTAGGTTTCAATTGCTAGCATTTTACTCAGTGTTTCCATTTATAAGTTTTTATTCTTCCTGCTCTTTTCAAAGTAAAGGTTTAAGCCTTATAGTTGGTCTTTTGTTTGATATCTTTAAATCAATTTTAAACTTTATTATCCCCGGCATATATTGTTCCCTAGGGCCCAAGGCACAGATATTCTGTAATTTTAAATAGGCATTTAATTTAGATATTTAGGAAAACATTCAAAATGAAGATTGTAGCATCCACTGGTTAAAAAGAAAATACGTTAGCATTTTCCACCTTGACCGTGGCAGCATCCACGCCATCCCTTGGCGCTGCCTGTCCTCCATGCGTGGAAAAGGCCGAAGCCCAGTGGGGCCCGCACAGAGCTGCTCTCCCAGGTCTACACGGGACATCCATGGAAGGACTGACAGCAGCCAGCCCCTCTTATCCTCACGACCCTGTTTCCTCTCCTTGGCTGCATTCCGCAGTGCCCTGTCCTAGAAGTCACTCCAGAGCGGGGTGACCAGCCCTCTTGCACTCGCCAGCCATGCGCAGGCCAGCAGTGACCCCTGGCACTCTCTGATGTTCTCACTCCCAGACTCGAGGATTCCTGCCGCCTTCGGATCTCCTCGTTGTGAAGAGGCCAGGCCCTACTTACCCACAGGACACTTGGGGTCCCCTTGCTCGGCCAGCTCAGTGGGAAATCGCAGCCATGTGCCCAGCACATATGATTCATTTTAGGATGCAGAGAAGAAATTGCATTGTTTTAAGTATACGCAAGCAGCTGCTGTCGTTCGGCTGTGAGCAGATGTTAGACCTCCAAAAGCTTTGCTGATAATTAAAATACTAACAGTTAGTGTTTTACCCCAGCCGTAGGTTCTGTTTACTGTAAATTTGATTTTAATGGTGCCTCTGTGTGGTTACTGAGAAGCGGTTTGCTTTTTACCTTCATAAGAAAGTGTCTGCAATGAAGACAAATGTCTGCTTCCTCTCATTTCCTCGGGAAAGATATGAAGATACCGTAATATAAAGGAAATATGAACATGACTGCAAAAGTAAGTGTGATTTTTTTTTTATAGGGTTTGCCAGAAAACCAAAAAGGAGACAAGTTTAATCTGCCTGTTAGCCTTTTAGAGTCAGAGGTTAGAGGCGTGCCCTCCAGCAACACTGGCTGGCCTCACTGGCATCACTCTACCTTCTAAGGTGTGTACAATGTGTCAAACTTCGGAGAAATATGCCTTGTCCCCTGATACTGTGTTATCTGCGCTGGAGTTTATACCCTGTCGGAGGACATTTAGGAAAAGGGCGTTGGGCTTCTTAATTTTCTGATTCCATGATGCCGAAAAGAATGTCTGTCCTAGCTTGTTACACTAGTTAACTAGTTTGTTAACTAGTTTGAGTCACACGGGGGCAGCCGTGCAGGGAGCAGATGGGTGCTGCCTACCTCGCGTGGTCTGAAGGAAGCGGCCTCTGCGCGGACCTGCGCTCCGCGACTGTCCCAGCCTGCGTTTCCGTACAAACCATGAGGGACGCTCTTACCTGTTCTCCGCCGTTGTCACTCATGCTGAACCAGGGACGAGGCCCAGGAGCGTGATGAGGCTTGCACCGGGTGGAGCGGCGAGGACGCTTCTAAGACCCCTTCCAGCGGCTGAGGCCGGCCTCGACGCCCAAACGTGCAGAAAGCGGAGGCCCCTGTGTGACAGCTGCATAGGTTCCCCTCTGCCACCCCCTTGCTTTGCTCCAAACAGGACATCAGACATGTGAGCACGGTCCGCTGGTAACTCAGCTGGCTGTTTCTAACAAGTGCTGTTCACGGGTAAATAACAAGATCAGGGCACTTTACAGTCTAACTTTAAAGTGCCATTTCATCACCCTCTGTGAAACTTGATGACACCATTTCTGTCACGAGTCGAATTTCTGAAGTTATATGGCTGTGGCTTCATGATCTATCGGTGTAGCTCCCAGGCTTCCGCTCAGCAGAGAAACGGTTAACGGCCGCCCTCCCCTCCACCCCCAAAGCCTGTCAAGATAACCTTAAAGGACGCATTCTTATCTCGCTGAGTGAGATTCGTGTGCATGGCTCCCATTACCTTAGATCTTCATGCATGAAAATGATAATATATACCTAAGGGTCTGATATAATACAAAATTTCTTAGGGTTTGTGACTTTAAAGGTAAAATATTGTCTTTTATTCTTTGTCACTCCTCAGTGCCCATGGAAATATCTAGGCCCATGGAGACTATTCTTGGTAAAGTTAGAAACCTGCACGATTATGTATTTCCAACTTGAGATAAAATTTATTCTTCGTTTTTTTCTCAGTATCTTAGAATTCTTTCCAGGGGTCTGTGTGATCGCCCGAGTCATTCCCGGTGTTAAATGTAGTGCTGATGGTAACTACAGAGAAAGGACTAGAACTTTTGGTACCTCAATGTATGTCCTGGTTTGTTGCAAGTATTCCTTCACTAAAAATTGCATGATATAGCCCAAGAAATTGTACTATCGAATTTATGTGAAAGAATTTCTCAGAAAGGGTGTGAACTTTGGTTAATTTTTACAGAAAAGCAGTTTTCACCATCTCTAATTGTAAAACAATGGCCTTCGTGAATGGAGGGCACAGCGAGGCCTTTACTGTCCTTCTCCGCCATGTGCCTTTGTGTGCGTGCGGGTTGCAGCAGAGACTTGCCAGAATTCCCTTGAATTATCGTGTCGTGATGTATCTAACACATCCTGAGGCCAGCTCATGTCAGCCGAGGTTTGCCTCAGGTTCAGAGTGGCCAAAACAAGTCTGTGCTCTGAAATAACTCTCACTAGTATAGCTACCGTGTTCAACATGTCAAAGACTGAGAGTAGTTCTAAATTTTGTATCTCAAATAACCTAGTCATTTCTATTTTGTGCGTGCATTTGAGTAACACTGACTGGAACTCGTTTCTAATCCTTGAAAATAATGAAGACACATGAGATATTGACCAACCTGTGTTCTTAAAAAAAAAAAAAAAATGGAGGAATTGTCATTTAGTTGCTGGAATATAAGGCTAAGAGGTGACTCTGTCCCGTGTTGGGATTATTATCGCAGACAGATACTCCTTCTTTGACCCCCGACAAGTCCCTAAGCCACTTGATTGCAGTTTCCTACGAAGACCTCGGGGAAGTCCGCAGTTTGGCGTGGGAAGTAGCGCGAAGGCAGGCCCCGCGGGAAGCGCCGGTGTTAGCACGGGGCGCGCTGCCCTCTTCAAAACCAGATTCCAGCAGGGGCCCTGTAACAGGGCATCCCGCTTAATGCCAGGCAATCATTATTGTCTTCAAAATGAATAAATTATAGGGCAATTATTGATATCGATTTGACTGGCTAAACTATTGGTGACTGCTATGGTAAGAATAATGTAGTCCCTGCTTTGAAATCTCTAAAAGGTTATATTTCATTGAATTTTAATTTGTCATTTTTCCTGCTTTCACTTGAGAAACTTATAAGCTTTTGTGACATTAAAATATGGCTCTAATTTATTAGCATAATCTGTTAATATTGTTTCATTTTAATAGACATTAAGTATGATTTCTTAACATTCTTGTTAAAATTACATCTTAAAATTGAAGTCAGGAAAAATTAGATGTGGCTTAGGAACCACAATGTCATGTGTGTCCCAAATTTTTATATGAGAAGTATTATTTTTTTAATCGCATCATATTCAAGGTGCTTTAATTATGACAATGAACCAACCCAGCATTTTCAAGCTTAGTTGCCCTACCAAAATAGAAGATCTAAACTGCCCACAGCGTCTGAGATGTAACCTAGCAATGTATAAACATTTAGTACTATTTCAGGAGAAGCTTAGAAATTTAAAATAAATGCTGGCTCGTAGCAACAAAGTGGTTTACATAGGATATTAGCCCAGGCTCTCATAGCATTAGGCACTTCACCCCCCGACATGTCTTTTTAACGCCATCTTTATCTGCTACGTGATGCATGAAATCTACTTTCAGTTTTAGAACTGCCAACAACCTTTGACCCCTTTAGTGGAGACACAATGTGACCTTTCTATTGTCATCAGCTTTCATTCTCCTGAAAATTCTATGAATTTTTATTACAAGTTTTTTTTTAAACCAAGCTGAGGCTTCCACAAATTACTTGCCACAGATGAGATGAAGTTGTTGGAGTGGTGTGAGATAAGTTTTACAGCCAGCATGTGCCGCGAGGAGCCCAGGCCTGTGTCCCGCAATGTCATACCCCAGTAACTGCTGAGCCTACTATTGGATAAATACATCATTTTATGGAACATTGATTGTTCTATAAACCCAATGGAGTATTATGCTCTATGATCAAACCATTTAGATTGTGTGTAGAGCACAGAAAATGCCATATTCAGGATGGTACTAAAAGTGCCATTTGTGTATTTTATGGATGTCATTACAGGGGAAACTTCTCTCCGTAGGCCCTGTTTACTGCAAAATTTTTTAGTCTGTAATGACATTTTTCATTCACAACGTGCCTTCAAGAGAGGGGGCCCTTGTTTTATTTTTTTCATTCGCGTTTACTGCACAAGTTCTGTACATTTTAATTAAATGTAAGCTTAACAAAAGCATAAGGTATTTATTCTGTGGGAAAAAATGATGACAGCAAGGAGAGAACAGCACACACACAAGGAAGCAGCCAGGTTCTCAGCCCCATGTGTAGCTTCCCAGAAGCACTGCAGACAGCAGGACGGGGCCCGGAAAACGGTTCTGGGGAGCAGAGTCTTGACGCCTTAAGAAGCCCACCCCTCCTGCATGACGGAGTTCGTGCTTTCCGACTTCGACTTCGGAGATGTGGGCTTCAGGAAGGGTGCGTGGGAAGGAGCTGCGGCTTCGTAATGGTGTCTGCAGCAGTGAGCCCGATCCCAAACCATTTCCCTGAAAACAAATCCTCAGACAGCCAGGGGAAAACAACCTTTTTATTTCAACCAAGTTGTCAATTCCCAGGGCATTTAACTCTGAGAAGGGAGTTTGTTATCTTTGTGCTCAAGAAAGGACTTCATAAGCAGGCACCAGGCTGCATTTTAACCTTCCTGCACCTTCTACGGAAAGCTGCTCATTGCCCTATTGGAAACAGATCCAGAAAGACTGCATTTAGGCACACTATTCTGTTAGCTACTCTTATCACACTGAAATCTGATACTGCAAAGTGTTGGCCAAGTGCAGTGGCTCACACCTGTAATCCCAGCACTTTGGGAGGCCAAGGCAGGAGGGTCACTTGAGACCAGGAGTTGGAGACCAGCCTGTGCAGCATAGCAAGACCCCGTCTCTACAAAAAAATAAGAAAATTAGCCAGGTGTGAAGGTGTGCACCTGTATTCCTAGCTACTTGGAAGGCTGAGGCAAGTAGGTCGCTTGAGCCCAGGAGTTCAAGGCTGCAGTGAGCTGTGAATGCCACCACTGTGTTCTAGCCTGAGTGACAGAGCAAAACCCTGTCTCAAAAAAAAAAAGTGTCATACAAATATTATATTGGGCATCCATGCTCCATTAAAGATTTGTGCAGTTTAGGAGTTATAACAGTGACTAAGCAGTTAAGGATAAAACCTGTGCAACATTTCTGTTTTCCAAATACCATATCCATTTGTCCTTTTGCATTGGTGAGCTTCGCAGTTCATATTTACTAGATAGAGCTCAAGAATTGAAGTTGATGTGCCCAGTAAATTCTTGGTCATAGCCCAGTTAGAATTTTAGTTACAGTAGAGATTCACATTAGTTTAAATGACACTTGAACTTATACATAGCTCAACATTAATTCATTATGGTTGAAATGGAAGAATCTTCAGTGGGTGAATCTTTTTCAATCTGATTGAGGCTGTTACATTTTATAGGTGCTATTTTTCAAAGCAGTACTGACAGCACTCGAAGTTATTAAATTGCTGAATCAAAAGATGGACCTGCACTCGCATTTATGAACTGTGATGGACCAGCTGGGCTTGTGCGCACGCAGAGGTTAGGATGTTGGTGTTGTTAAGTTTCATCACACCCTGTACTGACAGCAGTATTTACCCGTGTAGTTTACTTTAATGGTCTGGAAGTGGCTTAACCCACCTCTGGATTCAAATAAATCCAGTAAGTAGTTCAGAATAGCATAATTACCAGTGCTGCAAGGGATTCAAAGGATAATTCTACACCCAAGGGACTTTCTGTCCAGTTGCAGAGTACAGAACAGCATTGCCTGGACTCAGGCGTGCACCGTCTCTTCCAGACACGGCCTAAGAATAGGTGGTTTGTTCTTTCCCAACTACAGTTATTCCTCCTGTTTCTTAATGTATTGCCAGCATGTCTTTTTCTATAGTTAAGAGTAATGGAGGAGGGGAATGATTTCAAAGCTGCCTTAGTTGTTTGTGTGCCCTTATTTTCCTCTTCTTCAAATTCTGGATGAGACTGAAAATGACCTTGAAATTAGAGAATAGAGAAAAACAAGTCAAGTTCAAAAGAGCATAAAGAAGGCAAGTAGAATATTACATCTTAGGTAGAAAAGTAGGGGTTAGGGGAGAAATTTCAAGTATACCAGAGGAAGAATTTGTCAAATACGGTAGACAAAGATCTAGAGGTCCTAGCGGATGGCAAATTGACCAGGGATCGGCCACTCCATGACCAGCTTAAACACAGGAGTAAATGGAGTGTAGACATGGGAGCTCTCAATGCCACCCTCATTAGGCCTCTGCTCACACCCTGAGCAACCCCCAACCTCTCTGAGAGAAAGAGTTTAGGGAGGGTTAAAGTGCAGGAGATAACCATGCCTGCAGACGGTAATTCAACCCTTTCTCTCCAGGACTGTATGCTCTGCCCTAAGCTCATGCTCATCTTCTGAACTCTAATCTTCTCTGGGGCAAGGCCCGGTCCAGGATGGGTGCAGGGTGGTTTCTATCAAAGCAGGAGGGGAGTGGGGGGAGGGGGGCAAGACAGCGCTCTGGGCTGCAGCAGGTTCTCTGCAGGATCCACTCAGATGCACTGGAGTGTTTCCCTCCAAACGCCACACACGCACCCCCAGGGGCATTAGTACCGAAGTCTGCAGACCTGTGAGCGCTACCACCAAGCCTCAAAGCGTAGTGCCCAGCGCGTGCTTGCCACCTGAAGCACGCCAAGGAGCTAGCGAGTCACCTCGCTAATGGTGCCTAATTGTTGTCTATCCTTGCTAGGGGGTGAACAAGAGAAAACAGGTGCACTATAGTTAGAATTCCTTTGGACCCTCCTCAGGGCAGAGTTGGTTGACCTTGAAGACGTGGTGGTTTCCTCTGCCTGCCTCGTGAGGGCGGGGCCGGGCCCAGGTCGGCTGCTGTGCCCTGGCCAGAGCAGCATCTGCTCGTCCTGGGATCCCACAGGCGTCGAGAGAGTAAGCGGGAGGGTCTTCTGCAGCTGGTCCTGGTGACCCTGCAGGTCTGTCTCGATTCCATAACCCTTCTAAGATTCACACTCCCGCCTGAGTCTCACTTGCTGGGAGACAGGCCCTGTCCGGAGCCTGTGCTCAGAATTCACTCGCTGTTGAAAGAAGTGTTTTCAGTGTGGTCAGCAAAGTTGTTGTCCTTATGTTTAAGGGATGCCAGCCGTAAATAATCCATGAAGTTTGCTGTATAGCAAACTAGAAAGAGTAAAGTGGAATATCTCAAAAATGAGGTTGCTGTTGAGACATGGAAATGTTCGCCACAGATCCTTTATTATCCTCTTATTTGGGAGGGATGGAGGCAACGAGAAGAAAACTGTTAGAAAATTCTAAAGAAGAAAACAGGAACTCTTTAAACAGTCAGTCTCTTTTTTATGAAAATAAAGATTACCATTTCCAGTCCTATTTTACCCACCGACTTGGGAAGCAGCGGGCATTGCCCCAGTAACGGGTGACTGGAGTGGGTGCGAGTGTGCGCCTGCCCCCGGCACCCGGTCCCCTCACTCCCTGCAGTGCACGGATGGCAGCTCGTCCCTGAGATCTAGGAAGGGGCTCCCTCCTCCTCCTCCCACAGCAGGCGCGGCTCCAGGACCCTCTGCTTGCCCAGCGTGGGCCCCGCCTGCCTGCCCGTGTCCGGCTTACGGCAGACAGACTGCAATGGACGTGGGACGCGAGGGGGACGGCCAGGCAGGAGCCTGCGCCCAGCCCCAGACCAGGCATTCCCAGCAGCTCCCCCGGGTCCCGCCCACCCCGTCCCAAGTCTGCTGTCCTCTCCTGGGCTGTCAGAGAGGCCTTCTAACCATCTTGCCTCATCGCCTCTGCTCACGTCCCAGGGGTCATCATGGTATTGCCTATGAGTCACAGTGTGGTCACTAAGGAATTTGGGGCTGGCATTAAAGATCACAAATTTTGTACTCTCCGTTACAGTTCTACAGTGTTCCTGCTTGAAGACATCCAGTAGGTTCCTTCTCTCCACAGCCCTCAGCCCGGGTGCCTGAGCGCAGGATATAGGAGGCCTTGAGCAGCCTGGTCTGAGTTGAACTATCTGATCTCCTAAAGCCTGAGCCCTCAGCTGCCCCACAGCACTCAGGTCACCCAGAAGCCACAGGGCAGCCAAGCCGTCCTGCCCTGCGTGGGCCTTGCTGCCTCTGCCTGGGAGACTCTTCCTTCCCCCAGCACGAGAGGGATGGCTTGAGTCTTGGGCCTCGAGACGGGGTTTGAATGTTGTTTCTTTTATGATTTTCCTATAGCCTGAATGTGTGGCTGCTTCGTCTCTGTGCTTGTCCTTGTCACCTTCCCTTGGTATTCAAGCCATTCAGCGAACACAGCTTTGTAGGTTTGCTCCCCCCAGGCACTGCGCTGAGCTGCAGGTGGACGGAGAGGAGGAGGCCCCGCCCAGCTCTGCAGCGTCACCCCCCCCTCGGTCCCCACAGCTGTGTGTGTGCCAGTGCCCTGCAGGGCGCCAAGCCCTGCGCCTGGCCCACAGAGACCCACCCAGGTTCAGTGTCTGACACTTAGTAGACACTCAGGAAATATTTGTTGCATTAAACTCTTATAGTTGTTTGTAGATGTTTATGTTTTAACATAATATGCAAGGATTTTATTCCTTTTGTTGAATAAACAAATATATATAATATTCGGACATTTAAAAAACAGTCTGCCTGTGGGTTAGAGGATTCTGTCACTTTGCACTGAGGGTCACTCACCAGTTACTGATACGCTGTTAGAAACGACGACGGCCGCGGGGAGGGCCCGGCCTCCCTCCCTGGGAACCGGAGCAGCGCACGCTCCTGCCCGGCTGTGCCTGGGCAGCTAACCCGGGAGTGGGAAACGCATGTCTCACGTCTCAGCCATGCCGCCGGCCAGCCTGGAGCTCACGGCAAACGTCGCACACAGGAGCTGGCGGCCACCTTTCATGGTGTGTCTGCAGAGGTTTTAAAGCTTCTTGAGATGCCCTGCTTGTAAGCCTAAACACCTTTTCCTAGGCTCTAACTGACCTCTGTCTCCCACAGGCATCGTCTCCAAGTCCTACGAGTGTCGTCTGAAGGGACAAGGCGCCACCTTCGTGGAGACAGACAGCCCCTTCACTGCCGTCGCCCTGGCGGAAGAGTCCCCCGTCAGAGAGAAGCCCCTGCGGGGCGGCAGGAGGCAGGCGCCGGCCTCTGAGCAGGTGCAGCAGGTCATCATCATCCAGGGCTACGACGGGGAGTTCGCCCTGGACGCCTCCGTGGAGGAGACCGCGGCCGCCACGCTGCAGACGCTGGCCATGGCCGGCCAGGTCGCCCGGGTGGTGCACATCACAGAGGACGGGCAGGTCATCACCACGAGTCAGAACGGGGCGCACGTGGGCAGCGTGGTGCCCGGGCCCATCCTCCCCGAGCAGCTGGTGGACGGAACCACCCAGGTGGTCGTGGTGGGGGGCTCCGTGGAAGGCCACGGCGTGGACGAGCCGCTTGGTCCGCGTAGTGCTGTGATCCAGCAGGTGACCAAGCAGGAGATTTTAAACCTTTCGGAGGCCGGAATGCCTCCCCCTGAGGCGTCCTCAGCCCTGGACGCGCTGCTCTGCGCCGTCACCGAGTTAGGGGAGGGGGAGGGCAGGGCTGGGCACGAGGAGAAGGGCAGGCCTGGCCCCAAGGACGTGCTGGCCCAGCTGCCCAGCCAGGAGGCCCCCGGCGCCGCCACGGCCGAGGCCCCGGAAGTCCAGCTGCTGCAGGGTGCCCCGGAGAGCCCGGCCGCCGTGGGCGTGGGCGTGCTGGCTGATGTGGCCCGGCCCTCGGCCGTCGCCGCCTCTCAGGAGCGCACGCAGGTGGCCTTCAAGAAGATGGTCCACGGAGTCCTCCAGTTTGCCGTGTGTGACGCGGGGGCGGCCGGGCAGCTGATCAAGGACGGCATCGCCCAGGTGATCGTGAACGAGGAGGGCGCCGTCCACATGGTGGCCGGGGGGGGCTCGCAGATCATCGTGCAGGAGGCGGAGGCCCACGGGCTGCGGGTGCAGGGCGAGCGCGTGGACCTGGTGGAGCCGGACGGGGAGGTCTCGCAGATCGTCGTCACGGAGGAGCTGGTCCGAGCCATGGTCCAGGAGTCCGGCGGCAGCTTCCCCGAGGGCGCGACGCACTACATCGTGACGGAGCTGCCCCCGGGCGTGCAGGGCGAGGCGGGCGTGTTCTCGCACACGGTGATCGAGGCGGCGGACTCGCGGGAGCTGCTGCAGGCGGGCGCGGCGCTGGGCGCCGAGGCCGGGGCGCTGCACGGGGCGGAGCAGCTGACCAGCATGGTCATCTACACCCAGGAGGGCTCCCCGGCTGCCGCCGCGATCCAGAGCCAAAGAGAAGGCCCCGAGCTCCAGGAGGTGTAGGCGCGGCCCCTGTGCTCTTCCCGACCTTCGTTTGGGACCTTCACAACGACGGCAGCGCGACTTGAGGACGGAACTCCCGGCCAGGTTCACGTCGGCCACCAGAAGGCCCCGCAGGGGTGCCCTGAGGCCTGCCAGCGGGACAGGTCGCGCGTGCCCCCCGGGAGGGCGGCCAGGCCCTTCCGTCCGGTCCCCTGGTGGGCGCCCTGCGCTGTCCCAGCCGCGTGCGGAGGAGAAGCCAAGTGTCGCCCGGTGTTCTTTCCTCTCACAAGTGTTTTCCCACTTCAGTTACCAGAAGATCGTTCCCTAGTGGTGGAAAAGTGGTAAGAATGGACCGTGTGGTTGGGACACATCCGCTCCTGCAGTCTAGCATGTAGCTGCTTTGACATTTTATTACATATTCGGTTAAAATTGCAGCTGCAGTGGTTACGGCCTTGACGCAGCCCAGTCCCGTTCACTTGTTTTTAATTTTAGAGTAACAGTGTCCCCAGACCAAAGGAAGCCTGTTAGCTCATTTCATGTATAAATTGCCTCTCTTCAGACGTAGGCGCGTTCATTGCTCTGGTCATACTCTGCATAAAAGAAATCTTAAGCCTATGGTTAAGAAAAGCCTCGAAGTTTATATTCAATTAAAATATACCTTGGTTAAGACAACTTGATGCTTCTAATTTTGACTTAGTTTCATATGATAAAGTCTGTCTATGAAATTTGCACTCTGGAAGATACCATTCATATCAATATTTTGCTTTTTATAACAAATGTTCATATTGGTATCATTTTTGCAGGATTTATTTGTGATTTATGTCAGTTTGAAATCGCTGACATTAAACATTAGCAAGTAGAAACCATGCCCCCGTCTGTATTCAGTTGTGGATTCACTGCAACTGTTGAATGCAAGTTTATGTTGCAATAATTTGTTTCTTGATATAATTGCTCTTATTTCTTTTCCAAAATTGTAAAATAATCCTCTCCCTCAAATGCAAAGGTTGTTTATGTTCTGTTTCTGTTTTCTTTGAAATAAAATTATAGCATTAAAAGATAACGATGACATTCTATTTCAAGCAGCCAGCTGACGGGCAGCTGTGACGACCACAGCGCGCCCCTGGGCCCCTTCAGAGACGCCGGTTTCTCCCGCACGTCTCCCGCAGCCTGGTACTGTTTTCCGAACGTTTGGCAAATGGCCCAGATGCGTTCTGGTGACAATAACATATTCTATCATGGTTAGCATCTAAAAATTGTGCGGAACAGACATGAAAGGAAAGGAAAATGGTACCTTCTTTGTTTAAATACAAGCACCGTTTAAAATCTCTTCCTGAGAGGACGACAGGGGAGCCGGCGCCCTGAGCAGCCGACTGTCCTCTTCCTAACGCCCTTCTCACTGGCTTCCTTTCTGTCCGTTCTAGAGCCACCGCCCTTTATACAGCCACCCCTCCAAAAAAATAAAAGGTAAAACCTCAAGTTTGACACTGAGATCCATAATTAGCTGAGTGTGACTTGCTCGTGTTCCTTAAAAGTGGCAGGGCTATTCAGTTCTTCTTAAACGGTCTTCAGCAAACAGTGACAGGATCAACTCCCGTTTGTTATCAGGATAAAGGTGACCTTTACAAAGTGATGGCCCTCTCCAAGCTTCTCGTACATGCTTAAAAAAAGCGGGGGGGGGGGGGATGTTTTTCAGTGGAAATATTTCTTGATCATTTCTCCCGTTAGCAGCAGCCCCGCGGCCTGCGGCCCAGATGCTAATTCCTGAGCGCGCTCAGTCCTGTGTGGCTAACCTTTCTGCTGCAGTCCGGGGTGTTGACACTGACATGCTGCAGTTTACCATTTGTGATTTATTTAGGATAAATATGTCTCAGGTGGCATTTAATCCTTCATAAAACCAGTGTAGCCTGCAGTGTCAAACCAGCAATCATGTTGTATGCGCAATGAAAAGAGCAGGCCTTTGCATAAAAAAAAATTGTATAGAAGGTGTTTCTAGGCTCAGAAGGATTGCAAAGGCTTCACTAAGCCATTGTATCCTGTAATTACCTATGGAGCCAGGTTAATGTTACCTCTCTTTTCTCTCTCATTACATGACTGTTGGAACGTGAGGGGCTGAGGCAGCACGTACACAAACGTGTGCCTCAGAATAATGAGGCACAGCAGGTTTGGTGAACAAGGGACATTCACTGCAGCGTGGAGTGTCTAGAAAGAAGACATGGGCTTTCCTTGATGTTTTTGCTAAAGAATATGATAGAACCTTAAAGAAGTAAAAAACAAAGCAAATGAAATACTTATCTGGAGACTGTAATCCAGAAAGGCCACGTTTTTATTAAGCTGCAGCCAATTAAATGATCGGGCCTCGAGGAGGTTTGGCACCCGAAGGAGAACGGACCGCCCAAGTCAGCGGGTAGACGTGGTTCAGACGTCGACTTCCACGGCAAAACTCGGGCAGTGCTCGCTGTGTATGGTGGAGAGTGACAAAGCGAGACAGCAGTTCCCACACAGGAAGTCTCAGCCATGTAAGGCCACTTTAATGAACACTGTGCCTCAAGCAGGCCTCATGCTGGGACACCTCCGTCCTCCCTGAGCAGTCACGGCAGGGAGGGAGGATGCTGCCCTGAAACGTCTCCAATGCCCCACAAACTGACCCAAGTCACCTGACGCAGAGAACATCCTTTTTCCTACTTGGTTTGCTTTGAAGAAGCAAGTAAATGTGCTAAGGTTGTATCCATGTGGCGCCGAAAATTCCACAGTCGTGTATCAGGTCAGTTCAGAAATGTGAACCCCAAAGTGTCAACACCCAGAGCTGGACACGAGTTACAATGGTGGAAACATCGTATTCCGGGCAATTGCAGGAGGGGAGGAGACCCCAGTGTGGACCTGGGCCGCTGCCGACTGCAGTCGGGTCACGTGGAGACTCACAGCCAAGGGGCGAGTTGTGCGGTGGGCGTCGGTGGGGGGGAAATTACCAAAAGGAAACCTAGGGGCAGGGGTGTTTTTGGCTCAACTGACCCAACGGGATGCTTGCAGAAGGCAGGCGGGGCAACCAGACGGACAGATGGGCGTAGGAGAAGATTCAGACTAAGGTTTGGTCAAGCAAAAATCAAAAGTCCCGGAAGGCAGACGGGTCTCTGCTGGACATCACGCAGCACGCGGCACAGAGCGCACCGGCCACCTCCCCGCCCGGAGCAAGCCAGGGCCCCGCCAGCCAGCAGCGCAGTGTCTAGGAAATTCTGTGACCAGCAGATAGCCTGAATATCTCAATTCTACCAAACTTTTTGTTTTCCTGAACAAAACATAATGGCCTAAAGAAAGCATTAGAGAACCAGCTTGGAATGCTAACCCGGAGTTGGTTCTAGGAAGAAAATCAGGAACAAGAAAGGTCATTCATTTAGCAAACTAAAAAAAAGAGCTGTAAGTTTTCGCTTCTTTTACTGTTTAATATTAGCCCATAATTTAAGAGAGTGCACAGCTCACTTAAGCAACCTCCTCCTGTTCCGTCTTGTTGAAGAATACAATTCGTTTTCTACTCCTCTAGGGTGATATCATTTTACATGAAGAAAAAAGTTAGCTCGGATGGCAGTTATACGTTTCGGAAGCACCTTCTAATCAGGGATTGGTGATTCATTATTAGCTTCAGCAGGCGATCCATCTGACATGTAAGGGGAAAAAATTAGCAGCTGTCACTGCATGATGAGTTAATTTCCTGATGGGCCTGACACTGAAAAGCCATTTGGAGACATGGCGAAGGCTGACGAGAAAACCTGGCGCTGCTTTATAATTGGAGATAAAGAAAGGGCAGAGAAACAGGCCGGGGGAGGCCCGCCCGCGCACTGCATGGCCATGGCCATGGCGGAGGCCGTGCCCCTGGCTGTGGCCCTGGCCGGCTATGGCCCAGGCGGGGCGGCAGCAGCTGCACCCTCTGAGCTGAGCGGCTCGGGGCGGGCGTCCTCACAGAGGGAGAGAGCGGTGTTCTCCTTTAGGTGGTCCCCTCGGTGATTTTCCTAATTGCAGCTCAGATCTCAGTGGTGGGATCATTTTTCATCACCAGGAAAAAGCAACCCATGAAATGAGGACCGTGGAAACAGGCAGGGTGGCGAGGGTGGCTTCCCTGCACCCCGCCTTGACCTGGCCTCCCCAGGGATCTGCTTCAAGCCCAACAAGGTGAAAAAAAATGCTTCCATGTAATATCCCGCATGGAAACAGAGAAATCAGAATGCACGACCAGCTTTGAAGGAGGAAGGGGCTGCCTGGGAAGACATAGCGTGTGGGATTCTAGAATCGGGACCTCAGTGTCTGCCCCTGAAACCTTCTGGTGTTTATTTACCACATTGTGAAAGCAAAGGGGCTGTTAGAATCCGGGGTAACGTTTCCTCCTGTCTGTCTTGGACTCTGGTCTGTGCAGTTGGTGAAGCAGAGACGTCGAGGACGCTCACACTTGAGAGACACACGTGGGCGGGGAACCTTCTTCCTTCTGAGACTCCTGCGCCCTCGGCCCCGCTCGGGGCTCCGGCTCCTCTGCTCTCGGCTCGGGGGCAGGACGTGCCCTAAGGAGCCCCGAGCAGGGGACCGAGGGGGAACCCGTGTGCCCACCGTGGCCACAAAACCCGTAACCAGAATTAAATAAATCCATTCTGAATCTCCCAGACACAGGATCATTTACTTCCTCCTTGGCTCTGCATTTTCAATACCTTTTAATAAATTCTTTTTAAAATGACCTAATTTCAACATGGCTTTCATCATGAAAAGACAATTTATAACCAGGATAAACATGAACATATGGCCCAACCCTCCGAGTCAGTGCCGGGTTCAGTTCTCCGATATCTGTTACCCTTCAAATAACGTTTTAAGTGGAGGAATAAAAGCCAACGCAAAGTAAGTTTGTTTTTTAATTTCCAAACTGAGTTCTGGTTTGAGATGAGGAGCTTTTCCAAGGCTGATCCGGGGCTCCCTCCTGGAGGGACGGAGCCGGGGGCGGGGGCGGCTGCGGTCAGCGCCGGGCTTCCCGGCAGGACGACAGCTCTGCTCAGTCACCAGCAAATCTTCAGAGCGATCGCGCCCCGTCTGTAAATGGGGCCGTGACCCAGGAGGAAACGCGCCCCCCTTTCACCTTTGCCCCTTGCTATGGTTTAAGGAGATAGGAAATAATTAATATCAAAGTTGCAATATATTAGCGTGATGTTACTAACCCATAAGTAAGACTGAGTCACTTTTCTGATAATGGCAGGGATTCGACAAGCCACGGTTTCTCGCCCACATTCAGAATGCCCTGGAAGATGGGCGGGGGGGCAGGGGGGGTCTGGCCACCAAGCAAGTGGCGTGAACTGGGAGACCTCCCCTCGGGGTACGGAGGTCTCTGGGCAGGTTGGATGCTGAGGGTTGTCCACTGGGGGCCAGGCCTGGTCCACCTTCCATCTGACCCTCTGCACATGACAGAGTTCAGGTTGCCTGTCCTTTCTCTCTGTGTCCCAGTGCAAGCTCGATCCCAGGGCAGAGCCTCTGCGTGTTCGTTTTTGTGCTTCGAGCCTGTACAGCTTGGCACATAGTAGGTGCTCAGTAAATTCCTTTGCATGAATGGATCGATACATGAGTTTTCGGTTAGTCACGGTTTTTCTTGTCTTCTTATTCACCTTCGTCTCTGTTGTTTTACTCATTATTTTCCAAATAACAGAAATCTGTGGCAGGAACTAAATCAAATGAACACATCATGAACACAACGTTTTTCAGTCAAACTGGTTCAATACACATTCTCTCTACTTACTTCCACCCTTTTCCAGAACATTTCTTGATGAGGAAGATCCTGAGACCAAACCTCATGACAAAGACTAAGCCCAGTTCACATGCATCTCGCCATACATAGGTAAGGTGACTTTTCTAGCTTTTTACCAACAAGAATAGCTGGAGAAGAGGAAATCCTCTTCATTCACAATTGTCATAATCTTAAGGGAAGCATAAAAGTTCGCACCTGTGGCACAGGCTAAGTATGTTCTGTTTCTATTAAAATTCTGATTTGCTTATGTCCTGATTTCCTTCCAGCCCCCAGGCCTTGGGCCAGTGCTATTCATTCCCCTCACTATTCCCTTCCTGACGTGCTATGGAAAGAAACCTGGGTTCTCTGTAGTCTTGAGTGATGGTGACTTTTTCTTTTCTGGAGCAAGATCTTCGACCCCCGGCAGGGAGTGCAGGTGCCCTGGGGGTGCTAGGTGCAGCCTTGCTCTCACACTGCGTCCATCCGCGGGGAAGCAGGCCTGCCCGGGGCCAGAGGGGAGCTGCAGGAGGAGGGAGATAATACCCTATCTGATCACATCTCAGTACCTCTGAAATCGGGACTCGTCGGCAGTGTCTTAGACTTAATGAATATCACACATCTTTATGAAGCAGGCTTGGGGTGAGAAGTAGTCGGGTATCCCATGGAAAGGCTGAGAAATCTGCACAGCGTGGCATCCAGCACCCCCAAGACAAGCTGAGCAGGCTGGGCAGGCCAGGCAGGTGCTGAGTTTCTCATCATCTTGAGGTCTCAGGAGAAGGACTATTGTGCCCACGGCCTCTGGTGCACTCGGGAGGGGCAGGACACAGGCTTTCTCTTGAGGAACTCAAGTGGTCCCACCAGCGCAATCCTAAAATGGAGAGGCCAACTTTTGATGAGAAGGAGCTCTCCAGGTCTGGAAGATTCTAGCAGAGGCTGGTGGGCTAGAGGGAGATGTAGGATTTGGAATGGTGTATCTTTGCTGGGCACCAAGTCAGCCTGCCTGGCCTCTGGGGACCCTTCAGGACTGTTCTGTGGCTCTGGATAGCAGATCTGCAATGTGACCCTGAGCCGAGTGCTCTGCCTATAGTGGATCTAAGATGACTACGGGTCCACGACTCTGATGTCAGATGAGTCGTTTATGCACCAAGGTTCAGTGATCCTCTGCAGCATGGAGCTTGGGATAGATAAACCCTGAAAGTAATACCAGCTCTGAAGTCCTGTGATAATATGGACAGACCGGGCGAGTATCCATGAATTGTCTAAGGAGAGCATCTAGTTGAGATCAAGGTAACTGGTGACCTGTCCCACCCCCTACCCCCAGCAGCAGCTCCTGGGCCTGTGAGGAAGAAGGCTCAGTGCCTGTGGCTCTGTCCAGAGTCCAAGGGTGCCGCACGTCCTGTCACTAAGGGGGATGTTTTTGGGAGCCACAAAACCTAGACGCCCAGCGCCAATGTGCATGGCTTCCTCTCAACGCTTCTTCCTTCACTTCTACCCCTGCGAAGCCTGGAATCCTCGATCCACGTGTCCCAGCAGACCGGGAGGCACTGGACGTACACCTGC
The DNA here is from genome assembly GCA_004363605.1 of Indri indri. Taxonomy (NCBI): domain Eukaryota; kingdom Metazoa; phylum Chordata; class Mammalia; order Primates; family Indriidae; genus Indri; species Indri indri. The sequence continues at coordinate 5,730 of RJWJ010003776.1, read as the reverse complement.
ATCGTTCCCCACCCGAAGCCACTAAAAAGCCAAGCAATGGAAAGGCATACAGACCCACAGTGACAAAGAGAGTAAGACAGCAGGCAAGATCAGAGACAGAAATAGCATGGGGGGAAGGAGAAAGGGGTCTGGGGAGTGGTGCTGAGGGGCACAGCGGGGGAGGCAGACCCGTGCCAGCCCAGGGCACCCGGTGAGCTGCCAGCCGGGTGAGTGGCTCAGGCCTGTTTGCAGGGGCTGCGGAAGGTAGGGTGAGGGCTGGGGCCAAAAACAGGACTCTTCCTCCTCGAGACCTCTGCGGCCAGCAACTCCCCCAAGCCAAGGAACAGTTGGAAGTTTTCTGTTTTTTTCTCCTGGAGAAATCCCAAACCAGAAAGGCTCTGGAGCTGGGGCACTGCAGAGTGGAGGGAGCATGTGCACCCGACAGGGAGAAGCTCCACCGCTCACCAGTGAGACCCGCCTCCCAGCCTCCCCCGCTGGGTTCCAGCACAGAGGAAATGGGTCATGTAACACCCCAGCAGGAGACCAGAGGATTTTTTTCTGGAGAAACTGAACCACTCCAGAGAGAAGGCTCCACAGAGGATTTCCCAAGGGTGGCGACTGCTGTCCAATTAAAGCCAGTGCCAAGGAGCCCAGGCTTCCCATACAGAGCTTCCCGTCAGCCCTCAGTGCCTCCCTCGAACAGGCACGTAAGGCCAAAGACCACCAGCAGTAAAAAAAGATCAAAAATAAATGAGTGGAAAAAAGAAGGAAACTCAGCAGAAGGAAATTCAAAGAAAACTTAAAAAAAAGTACTTAGATCATAAGAGAAGGTATGCTTCCATGAAATAACACATTTTTATATTTTTTTAAGAAATAATAGAATAAGAAAGAGGTCCAGAAAATTAAAAATACAATAGATATCATTTTAAAAACTCCATCAAATGGTAGGAAGATAAAGTTAAGAAAAGTTTTGAGAAGGACCCAAAAGACAAAGAAATTGAATATAGGAGATTTTTTAAAATCAGAAAATTAAAGTATCAATGTAGGAGATCTGAAACTGACTAAAAGAAGATCTAGAAGTAGAAAAATGGGGGAAATTTAAAGAAGGAAATTATCAACTTGTCAATAATGAAAATTGACCACACTGAGGGATAAGAGCATCCAGCTTGAAAGAACTCACTCAATGCCCAGAGAAATGAATGAAGATTCATATAGGTCTTCGTGAAGTTTCAGAACCCCAGAATATCCAATACTAAAATCCTTCACAGAAAAAAAAGGGGTCACACAAAGGAAATAAAAATGGCATCAGACTTCTAAAGCCATTACTGGGTACTAGAAGTCAAAAAAATAGAATATCTTTAAAATCCTAAGGGAAATTTTTATTATCGAATAGGAATTCTATAACCAGCTAAACTATCAATACATTCTAATGGTACAATAAAGACATTGTCAGATATGCAGTCTCACCAAAGATCTGCCTCCCTTATTCCCTTTTTCATGGATCTACTGGAAGAGATGCTCTTGAAGAAGACAGATTAATCTTGGGATTCAGGAACAAAAGATCAACGTAGAAGAGACAAAGAGAATGTCTAGAGGAGCGATTATTAGAGCAGGTAAAAGAAAGACTCTAAGGAAAAAGGAATGGAACTGACAGGTGCTTTGACACATTTGTCTGTATAGAAATACGTTACCAGGGTATGGACAGTTAGGAAAGAACGAGTGACAGCATGTAAAAACATCTAAGCTGATAAAAGCAAGGTGGTAGTTATGCCAGAAAAAGCTAAACAAGTGTATAAGAAACAAAATCAAATTTTAGAACAAAATAATGAGTAGTTTAACAGTGAACAATATTTACATAGTCCAAATAGTCATAGTGAATATGAATTCAATAGCCATTGTACTTGGGGGTGTTGGGATGAGAATACGAAATCCTCATCTGGCCTAATGGGAAGTTCATAGACCATGTCCCCAGCTGACACACCAATCTGAATATCGGCACACTGCAACTGCCGTCTCTCACCCAGATGGCACACTAGCACGGGCTACTGGGCGTCTCCGTCCCCAGGATCAACCCTAAAGGACTCACGGAGGGAAGGAGTTAGGAAGTGGCAAGGGGGTGCTGGCAGGCTGTTCTGAGTGGGGAGAGCTGAGAGGGCTGAGCTGCAGAATCAGAGAGAAGCAGCCGGAATCTGCTCTCACATTGCAGTCAATCATGGCCTGACCCCTCCCTGCAGAATTCTGAGGCTACAGCCCAGACTCCTGGCACAGGAGGCCAGCGAGAGCCCAAGCAGAACAAAAGCCTTGCTGGAGCGAGGGCTGGGGACGGCGGGGGATGGCCGCGGGCATTCACACCACTTAAATCAGGGAGCTCCTCCTCCCGGGCTGGTTCTAACCTCAGTATTGGAAGAGCTATAGTTGTCTGGACACTTGAAAAAATAAGTAAATATACTTTACAATGATGTAGGAAGTGAATCGTTCTGTGTTTTTAAAAAAGTGACACTACCCTTTATCCAAGAAACCAAGTGAATTCAGCGGATCGCATCTGCCCTGCCACGCTTGGCTGGTGGCTGGCTCTAAGCCACACTGTCTGCCCTCTGCCTCGGGGACGAGCCCAGAGATGCCTGACAGAGCCGGGAAATTGCCAAATCACTGGCCACGGAGCAAGATGTCCAAACAAAGGAAATTTTTCAGTCCACAGTCCGTGGGATGAAAGCATTTTATTTCCCCGGTTTCTGATGCACGTGTTGGAAATCCACCCCGCCCCTCCCCCCCCTTTCGGCTACTGGGAAGTAATTGAGTCAGTTACTTCAAATGGACTGATGATAATTCCTACCAATTAGCTGTTTAATAATCATCTTGGCCATGTTTAGTTATCTGAACAAGAGACAAAATTACACACCACTGCATACCAAATAACTTTTATAATATATATTTAAACAGTCAGAAACGGTCAGATGCCACCAGCAGACGCTTGTGTCTCAAACGGTTCCAATGACACACTCTGCCATCTTGAGTCTATTTGCACTACTCAGTTTAAGGGTATAAAAGGGAGAAGAATGGAAAAAATATCTACAGTGTAACCAGGAAAGGAACGAATTATTTCCAGTAGAGCAAACCTACACAGAATGGAAGATTCCATCAATCTCGTGATGGTGGCAGCTGCCCTCACAGAGCAAGATGGTGTGATGCTTCTGTCTTAGCAAGTTTTCCGAAAGCTGTTGGCTTCTAAAAGCCAAATTTTTGTTGTTGTGTTTGTTGTTGGTTTGTCTTTGGCATTCAGGAGAGGATGGGTCTTCCAACCTGAAGGACAGCAAGGCTGAAAGCGAATGGACTTCATGTGTGGCCGTCTCTGAATCTCTTCAAAGCCAGTGGCCACCTTGTTGACCTCGGGGCTCCCCATGGCTCTGATCTCGATTCCAGGTCATCATCTTGGAGCATCTTACCAGGGCAGTGGTCTTGTGGTCACACTCTCCTCCCTGAATGCAACCTGCTCCCAGCGGATTCCAGCAGCTGGGAGACCGGCAGAGCCAGACATGCTCCTGCTGATGGGGGGAAAGAGTGGAAGCTGACCCTCCAGCTGAGGTGGGGACCCCGTTCTTTCCTGGCACCACACTTCTATGAAGGGACTTCTCCTGGAGTTAATCTGGTAAAACTGAAGAACTGGCCCTTTGCTCCTCTGTCCTGAATGACCGTCTGCTCTGTCAAGCCAAGCTTCCCCCTGGGTGGGCTGCATGGTGGGGGCCCAGGAAGGCAGAAGGGCACATCAGTAACCCTTAACAGGCTTGCCTCCAAAGCCCAGCCCTCCCGTCAGCTCATTGACAATACAGCCGGCATGTCTTTGGCATCTTATTTTTCAATTGGTTCTGAACTTGGAAGAAAAAGAAACAAGGTATTATTTTTACCCTTTAACTCCCCAAAGTATAGACTTCTATTTTAGACTTTAGCTCTTGACTTCCCTCCTACAATCACAGCAGTAAATGGCATTAAAAGTTAGTCCTCTAGATCTGCCCCAAAGACCCAGGTACCCATACTACGCAGAGTTAAGAGAGACCATGACCCTCACGGCCACCAGGATGCGGCATCCTAAGAGTAGACCCAGCTGTGTCTTTTGGGACTGGGATCAGGGGTTCAGCAGGGGTCACAGGGCACAGCACGAACCTATTTTTAAGTGTACAGATCCTGAAAACCAGGAGTGCTGCTTGCCGAAATGGCGGCAAAGCAATACTTGAATTTAGATCAGCTCATCCGGAGGGTAGAGTCTCTGGCACCATGACAAGACCCATTCAGTAAGTCTAAAATGTGACCTGAAATCTGAACATTTTAAAAAAATATCCACCAGTGAGTCCTAAGCATGACCAACCTTAAGAAATACCTGGTCAGCCAGGTGTCCCTCTGTGTTTCAGCCTTTGCCATGAGGCTAGCAGCAGACCAGGCCCCGAAGAGATTCAGGGCACTGAGACATGGCCCTGCCCTGAGCCCACATAAGTGAGATTAAGTTGAACAGAGAAACGGAAACACCAACACTCGCATTCACTCAGTCAACTGCCCGGGAACGAATCAACTGTCACTGAAGCTGGGTCACCGGCGGGGGTCGTGTAGACCCTTCATCTGCCAATGAAGGCCCTGGCTCTGTGTGTCATCCTGAAGACCCTTCCAGCTCTGCCTTTGCCTGGGTCTTAATGGAGAATGGGGACATCTGGCCCATGGCGGTCCACGTGTGAAGATGGGTCACGTGCTCACCGTGACCCCGGTAAGCTGGCTGCTGGCAGCTGGCTGTGAGAAGAGTGTGCATTTGCCCCACTCGGGTCAGACATACCTTGACACTCCACTTCCCACCCAGGAACAGGATTCAAACAGTGCTACTAGAGTAGAAGAGAACTGAGTCATTGGAGAAGCAGCTGCAGGAACTCACCTGTGACACCCAGCCCCGAGGAAGAAGACGGAGAAGACTAAGATACATCTTGAGACATTTGAATCCAAAGCACCCCGTGGAAGAGGACGAGGAGAGGAACGACAGCCCAACAGCACAGGACAGGACTTTCCGTCACACCTGCCCACCTGTGACCCGACACCTGGAGGGGCAGGGAGGAGTCTTCATGCAGTGGGGCTCGAGCTTTCACTGAGCGCGATGGGCACTATGGCTGTGCAGGTCCAGCCCGACGTTTCTACGAATTGATCCAAGCCGGCTGCAGAGGAAAGGAAGGCTGTTCAGTTGAAGCCGTCACCACCTGTTGCCGGGGCCTCTGGAGTCACCTCTCAACTGGCCTCACCTCCCACCTCCCCGCTGGTTCCCTCGGCCTCGCTATTGCCGGAGCCGCGTCTCCACGTGGGTCCCATCCCACGCGTCCCTGCTCAAAGCCCAGCTGGGTCCCCATTACCTACGCGCTATAAGGCAGATCCCGGGTTAGGGTGGCTCATGCGGCTGTCCTCTGCAGTGGCCAGTGGGTCCCTGAGGGCAGGACTGTGTCGTTTCAGTTTTGAAACCTCAGTGCCCGCATGAGGCCCGCTGCAGAGTCGATGCCCAGGGCTGGGCCGTTCAACATGGAGGAGACAGACACGAGGACCAGGGCGGCCGCGCTGGGCAAGGGCCGCAAGCAGAGCGAGCCCAGTGCATCCAGGTGGGGCTGGGTGTGGGGACGGGGCCGCAGGGCATTGGAGAGCCAGGCGGGGACATGCCACGCCAGTGGGACATGCCGCATCCAAGACAGGAAACCACGAGGCCGCACGGAAAGGAGACGTCCTGGCGGGGGG
>RJWJ010003775.1:0-82319 GCA_004363605.1 Indri indri | reverse complement strand
TATAGATTTGAGAAATTTAAAAGCCTTCCTAACTATAAGGACTGTTTTTTTTTTTTTGGTTAAATTTTTTATTAGTAATCAACGTTTGATATTTTATAAATGCAACTATATGTGATCCTACCCATATTATATATACTATATACATAGATGTGAAAAGACATATACCCTTGTATATAGGTTAAATATGACTTGAGAAAAAATTTTTTCTTACAAGAGCAGGCAATTTAATATTTCTTGATTTTAATATAACAACTAAGAAAATAAAAACAATCAGAATGGAAGGAATTTTGTCATTAAATATATTTGGGAAGAGAAAAAAATTGATTGTCATACATAGAACTTCACATGTTTAAAGATAACTCCCTAACTCATATCTTAAAAGGTATTAAAGTTCTAATACCTTTTAACGTTAATTATGTCTTCTCCCTGCTTTATTTCACAAAAGACTTGAGGTGGCCCTAAATGAGCCTAGCTTCTGGTCTCCTAGCCACAGCAGGATGCCAGAGTAGATGGTGTATGAGTTCTCTATTGCCGTTTCACAGATTACCCCATAAGTTAGCAGCTGAAAAGAACACACATTTACCGTGTCACACAGTGTCTGAGGGTTGGGAAGCAGCCTGGCTGGGTGGTTCTGGCTCAGGGTCTCTCATGAGGTTTCAGTCAAGCTGTCAGCTGGGGCCGTGGTTTCTGGAAACTTGAGTGGGGCCGGGGGATCTCCTCCAAGCTCACTCTTGTGGCTGTTGACAAAAGGCTTCAGTTTCTTGCCACAGTACGTCTCCACATGGCTGCTCATGGCATAGCTTCCCCAGAGCCAGTGGTCAGAGGGAGAACCAGAAGCCACAGTGCCTCTTAGAACCTAATCTCAGCAGTGACGTGACATCACACCAGCATAATGTGGGTTGGTCTGTATGATGAGACCACACGAGAGTATGAAGTAACGGGAGGTGTGGGAATCGTTGGGGGTCCTCTTGGAGGCTGGCTACCCCAGACCACAAAGAGGAAGCCCAGGAAGCCAGGAAGCTCAGTGGTCTTGGTCATTCAGTCTCGAGGGAGAAGAGACCTACACCATAGCTTTAGGAGCCCTCAATATATCGGTACGTGCAGGGGTACAGTTAAATTATATACATCATGGGTCTAGGTCATTTGCAAAGGTTAAATTTTATTCCATTCATATTTTCTATTTCAGCAAAGGGTATAATCCCTTTCAGAAAGATTTCTAATCAAAAATGTTAACATGTTTTGGACTTTGAAGACAGTAAGCTTCAGTTTAGAAAATGGCACTTATTAAAAGAATTCTTGGCCGGGCGCGGTGGCTCACGCCTATAATCCTAGCACTCTGGGAGGCTGAGGTGGGAGGATTGCTTGAGCTCAGGAGTTCGAGACCAGCCTGAGCAAGAGTGAGACCCCGTCTCTACTATAAATAGAAAGAAATTATCCAAACAACTAAAAATAGAAAAAATTAGCCAGGCACAGTGGTGTGCACCTGTAGTCCCAGCTACCTGAGAGGCTGAGGCAGGAGGATCGCTTGAGCCCAGGAGTTTGAGGTTGCTGTGAGCTAGGCTGACCCCACGGCACTCACTCTAGCCCGGGCAACAAAGTGAGACTCTGTCTCAAAAAAAAAAGAAAAAAAAAAAGGGGTGGCTAGAGGGATGAATAGGTATGTGATAAATATAGTAAAAAGTTAAGTTTAAATCTAGGTAGTGTTCACTGTACAATGATTTAATTATTTTGCATGTTTGAAAATTTTATAATAAGATATGGGAAAAAATTAAGATGTAAACCCACTGAGGAAAAATTGGGTTGTGTCTAGTGCATTGTTAATAATTTGTTCTAAGTTGTACTTCCTGAGCAGCTGCGGTAATCTTAGTGCTGTGCAATATGAAAAACAGACTAGAGACTGTCCCTGCCTCAAGAGCTACTGGTTATAAATAGACAAAGATAAAGATTCTCATTTCTAATTGGCCTCTTCTCTTTTTCAGGGTTATACATAAATTTCCGTCACCTTTATAAACAGCGCAGACGGCGCTATGGACAAAAAAAGAAAAAGACCCACTAGAAAGAGAGATTTAGATGGCTTCCTGCCAGTTTGAGCCTAATCTATGATTCTTACAGTTTTACCTTCTTGTACCAATGTAAACGTTTTTTTAAAGTTAAATGATTAAATTCTCAGTGAGGCTATCTTCCTTTTCCCCAGTAACATTCCTGAATTTACTGTATTATCTTAGTGTAGTACTTGCATGACATGGATCCCTGATACCTGACAGGTTCATTCTCGTGCATTCAGTTAACAACAGCAAAAGGCTCAGCCCACCCCTACCGCACCCCACCCCACTGCCTGTCCAGTCTGTCTGTCTAGTACCTGCCAGAGATACTCTCTCAGTGCTCTGTCTTTACGATGTACTGACCGTTCTTACAGTTGGGATTTGTTCTTTTTAGCTATTGCTCTATAGAAGGCTGGTAAAAGTGACTCAGGCAGGACCTAATACATTCTGTACCCAAGTGGTTACTTGTTTAGTGGGGTGGCATTGACTTTTTAAAATCAAGTAGAGTCAGTCATTGATAAAACATTTCTAAGAGTGGGGCTAGAGAACATGTTTTACGTCAGAATCTTTGAGCCCAGTGACATCTGTTACTACAGTGCTTAGCAGCGTGGGCCCTGGAGAGGCACAGGATGATTTGAGAGAAACCAGTCAGCACCTTGGAACACTATGACCACTTCGTTCCTAGCTAAATCAGAACTGTTGTCAGCACTAAAGAAAGATGAAACATTATTTAGAAAGCAATGAGATTGTAACAGTAACAAACTCAAATGACAGCAGGGGTCAGAAGGGAACACAAATATGTGGGTCAAACCAGCAGTAATGCAGCTGCTGGCAGTGCAGCCTGTGACGGACCGGCAGCATCAGAGTGGGCCAGCCCTGCCTCCAAATTCTGGCTTGAGCTGTGCACAAACAGAAATGTGTCATTTCCCTCCCCTGCACTGGCTGAGCCCATTTACTCGTGTGTTTGTCTAGTAGGGGTGGGACTGTACATTCTGAATAGACCTCAAAACCCTTGCTTTCATTCTGCTGTCGATAGACTGGCTTTTTTACCTGTCCGTAGGAGGACACTGAAAACAGAGTGGGAACTTTGGGTGGAGAACCACCAGCTGATCCTTTAACAGTGATTCTGGGCAAGACACCCACCAAAAGGGGAATGAAAACAAATCTAGACATATAGTTGGCCATTGTAAAAAAAGTTTCCTCTAATACATTCCAAGTAAACCAAGTAAAAGGTGTTAGAAGTTAACACTGTAAAAGAATTTAAGGCATAAGCTCTTTCTGTTCTGCCATTCCCATTGTTCCTGGGGGGAAAGGAGACCCAATGAGTTAATGCTGTTTCACTGAGCCCAAAATGGAAACTTAGATTGACCTAAAACATCTAATTAGCATAAGCAGGCTGATTTTTTAAAAAATTCATTGCAGTGAAGGATATTTTGCATGTCTGTATAACGTCTGTCAACACTTGTTTGTATTGATTTCTGATGTTCTTTCAACTCTGTGTAATTGGGCACATCAGCTTTGCAGTAGATCGTGCTGCATCCTTGTGGCAAAATTCCGTATTCTCAGTGATTGTTACACCCCCCTTTATGCTGTCTGAGAAAGTGAAAGGTTGTGTATTTCTATTAAAACATTTACAATCAAAATCCTAATAATTTGTGTCTAAAGATCATTTAATCTAATGGTTTTCCAGATGTTAGTGATAAAAAAAGTCCTTTGTTCAGGTAAAATATTACGTGGCAGTTCAGCACATGAAACTGGAAATAGTTGCTCTGGTTGAAGCTATACTGAAGGGGTGTGCAGAGCAAGTGGAAAAGCACTGATGTTGAAGTTGCCCAAGGTCATGACTTATCCAAGGTCATGATGCTTGCTGATAAATTGGAACCATAACTGACTTTGGAATCAGTAATCTGTCCGAATCTGCTGGCCAGAATCTTGCTTAGTCAATGAGGCCTCATCAGTGTCAGAAACAAGGAAGTCAATAGGGAACCCAAGGAAACTCATGATTTGTGAATCTATGCCATTTAGGAAGTTGAAATTATATTCAAGTGGTAAGACAGACCAAAAGGCAAAGGACCATTAGTTTCACAGTGAAACCATATTATAAAAAATCCAGTATTTTATTTTCATTAAAAAAGAAAACTTGAAGAAACAGAAATCATTTTACACGTGTCAGCTCTTTAAAAGTCTGTATCTATCTTAAGATATACCAAAAGCACCTGAGGGCTATGACCACATTTTGCCCAAAGTTCTAAGGAAAGTTCTGAAACTTAGTGGTGTTGGGTTTGTACTTAGCAAGCCCCCAAACGGTCTGAGTTGCTCATCCCAAGAACAAAGCTTGAAAGTGCCCTTATCATTTGAGATGTAAAACTGGAGCGAAGAGAAGATGCTTTCAGGAAGCCAGAGAACCCTTGCCGGTCAGGTTTCCTGAGGAAGGTGTGGGAGCTCTGTGCTCACCAGTCATTCAAGCTTCTTAGCAGATGTGCCCATCATGGGAGCAACAGCTGTCTTTGGGGCTTAAGGATTATTAGCCCCAGGAAGCTAAAGTTAAAGCCCAACCAGCCAGCCACCCTTCAGACTGTTCTCACACTAAGTCACTGAAAACAGCAAGTGTGGTCCTTCTGCGGCAGCCTCAGCGAAGTCTTTGGGTGGGTCTTCCAGAGGTGAACATACTGGAAAGGAAACCATTTTCAGTTGAAATGAAAAAAGGAAGGCTCCAAGAGCGAGCTTCACATTCTGTCAGTGCTGCTCCCAGAGAAGTCTGTGTGCAAAGGTGTGATGTTCTGGTCATAAGCCGCATACTCGGAGGTGCCAGTACTGGCCAGCTTGAGCTGCTGGGCAGCGTGGGTCAGCTGGAACGCGGCATCGGGGTGGGCCGTGTCGGGCAGCAGCGTGCACTCCCTCTCCAGCATGTCAGCCACCCCTTTCAGGAGGTCCAGGAAACCAAAGGCCAAGGCAGCCTTTCGTAGACGGTTTAGCTCCTGAAACAAGAGAAAACCCCAATGTTGTGAAATGTGTTCTCCTCATCACATACTTTCTAAGTGCTCAGCTTAGAATAAGTTATCCTTGACCCTGAACTTCAGGGAGCATTTCTGTATGAGAACAGATGTTCACACAGAGATGCCAGTAATGAGAGCGTGATGGCGTAACGGGGACGTGGTTCTTCTCCAGGCGACCGGATCTGGCTGAGGAGGACAGTGAGCTGCCTGCAGCACAGGCTGTCATCATCACAGCTGAGGAGCATTGATGCCACACGTGGTCTAAGCCCTTCGCATGCATCATTTCGTTTACTCGTAACTATATGAGGATTACTTTTCCTGTTACTCAGGTATGGAAAAGACTTGCCCCAAATCTTGCTCTTAACTCTCTGGTGTCTCTGTGGCAGGGCCTCAGACTGAACGACAATAAACATGTTCGGGGGAGGCCCTGGAGGAGTCAGACTGGAAAGGCTGTGACAAAAACAATGGCTGGGCAGTAGGTGGAAGCGCAGAAACACGAAGTGCCCCATCAGCTGCTTAGTGCAGTGATGTGCGCAAGCTGTGTAGCCTCTCTGGGTCGGAAAGGCCTCACTTACAAAGTGCGGAAGATAACTCCTTCCTTGCCCGCCACAGGGCTGAAGCGGTCAGTTGCTAGAGGCCCTCCCACCTCTAATATGTAGAATTATACAAAACCAGAAAAGAGAAATGGGTTCTCTCTGACCACCTCTCTACTATCATCTGTTAAAAAATAAGAAGTTCAGAAGGTCCAAGAACAAGTGTGTCACCCCAAATAGTGATGACCGTGTGTAGAAAGCTCTGTGGGGAGATGGGCTGCAGCCACGGGGTGCCCCCCAGGGCCTCTGTGGGTTACGGGCTTCAGTGAGGGAGGGGCGTGGCTGGCTGAGAAGCTCTCTGGTTGAATGCCGATTAAATAAAGCTGCTTTTGCTTGATTTTACCAGCTTGCTACATAATCAGGTTTGAAGACGACAGTAACAAAGGTAATGAGATAACACCCAGACAAAGCAGCACCTATGTTTTCTGGAAGAGAGGCTAGCCTGAGGCTGGCTGTGTGTGCCATATTTTAGGATTAGCAAGCTAGCACACAAATGACAACACAGCACACCTTCTGCCACACTTAATTTAATTTCAGCCAAACACCAGAAGGACGGGAGAAATAAGGAGTGAGCCTAAACACCCCCCACTCAACCTCACCCCTGTAGCTTAATAATTTCTTCACCGATGGTTCTGGATTAGCTAGCTCTGATTCTGAAGGGCCATCCCCTTTGCAATTCATAAATTTGTAATTTTAGAAGTCATTCCTGGAAGCAGTTTCTCTGGTGTAGTAAGAATGTTCTGGGCAACTCCTCATCGCAAGAAGCCACATACACTGGTTGCCAGGGGTTGGACTGGATGCCCCTATGGGAGTGGTGAGGAGGGTTCAGGGCTATGACCCACAGGTCCTTTCAGCTGCCTCCCTCAGCCACTCACAGCAGCACCAACACAGAAACCCACCTGCTGTACAGAACAAGGCCATTTAAACCTTCCAATTATTGGATTTTAGGGCAGGAACAGACCTATCACTTCTACTGACTTGACTGGATGAAAAAACTGAGACAAGTCCTGTGTCTAACCCCTGCCCATGTTCACACTGCTATTCACACGTTTACTATTGTGAACCATTTATTTTGGGCACATCCCCTGGGCACACCCTCTTCCATTATAATTCCGACAGTCTCACCTTATAGAACGTCTGTGTTTTTTCAGGTAGTTTCCTTGCATTTCTTAAAATCTTCTGTACATCTGTCTATTAAGGGTAAAAAAAAAATCCAGTATTAGAATTCTGTGGTAAAAAAGGGGAAAGACCATAAAAGGATGGCTCTCCATGGTAAAGAAATATGAATGAGAACAGAGGTATGAAGTCAAGATAAGGATCTCTTCTCAGTTAATGTTAGAGTTCTTGTAATAAAAAATTAATAAAGCACTCCCTCCTTCAAAAGGCTTGACGATAAAAGAAATCCCTTAACAGAAATGAACTCGTTTCACAAAAATATACTCAGTAAAACCATACATCCATGGCCAGCTTTTTTACAAAGACCATTCAATGAAGAAAAAACAGTCTCTTGAATAATTGGTGATCGGACAACTGTATATCCAACGTGCAAAATAATTAAGTTGGACCTCTACATCACACCATATATAAAAAATTAACTAAAAATGGATCAGAGACCTCAATGTTAGAGCTAAAACTATAAAACTCTTAGAAGAAAACAGGAGTAAATCTTCATGACCTTGGATTTGGCAATGATTTCTTAGTTATGACACCAAAAAGTATAAGCAACAAAAGCAAAAAATAGATAAATTTGACTTCATCAAAACTAAAAACTTTTGGCTGGGGACGGTAGCTCACGCCTGTAATCCTAGCACTCTGGGAGGCCAAGGCAGGAGGATGGCTTGAGGTCAGGAGTTCAAGACCAGCCTGAGCAAGAGCGAGACCCTGTCTCTACTAAAAATAGCAAAAACAAAATAGCCGGGCATGGTGGTACATGACTGTAGTCCCAGCTACTTGGGAGGCTGAGGCAGGAGGATTGCTTGAGCCCAGGAGTTTGAGGTTGCTGTGAGCTAGGCTGATGCCACAGCACTCTAGCCAGGCCAACAGAGCGAGACTCTGTCTCAAAAAAAACCCCACAAAACCTAAGAACTTTTGTGTCCATCAAAGGATACTATCAAGAGTATGAAAAGACGACCCACAGAATGGGAGAAAATATTTGCAAATCATATATGTGCTAAGGGTCTACTATCTAGAATATAAAGGAACTCAATAACAAAAAGACAAACAACCCAATTAAAAAATAGACAAAGGACCCGAGTATACAATTTCTCCAAAGAAGATACACAAATGGAAAATAAGCACATGAAAAGATGCACATTACTACTCATTAGGGAAATGCAAATCAAAACCACAAAGACATACCACTTCACACCTACTACAATGGCTAATGGAAAATAACGAGTACTGGTGAGGATGTGGAGAAACTGGAACACTTATACATTGCTGGCGGGAATGTAAAACGGTGCGGCTGCTGTGCAAATATGGCAGTTCCTCAGAAAGTTAAATAGAACTACCATAGGACCTAGCAATCCCATTCCTAAGTATATACCCAAGAGTATTGAAAACAAGTGTTCAGACAAAAACACGTACACGAATGTTCATAACAGCATCATTCACAATAAGCAAAAGGTAACCCTAATGTCCATCAACTGAATGGATAAAAATGGATAAACAAAGTGTGGCATAAAATGGGATATTATTCAGCCATAAAAAGGAATGAAGTGCTGATACAGGCTACAACACGAATGAACCTCAAAAACATGCTAACTGAAAGAAGCCAAATACAAAAAGCCACAAATTACATGATTCCATTTATATGCAATGTCTAGAATAGGTAAATCCACAGAGACAGAAAGCAAATGGGTGGTTGCCAGGGCCTGGGAGAAGTGGGGAATGTGGAATGACTTGTTTGATGGGATTGAGCAAAGCATTTCCTTTTGAGGTGATTAAAATGTTCTGGAACTAGATGGTGGTGATAGTTGTGTAATATTGTGAATGTACTCAAAGCTTCTGAACTGTACACTTGAAAATGGTTGAAATGATACCTTTCATGTTACGTGTATTTTACCAAAATAAAACAAATACATCCAGGACCAAAACAAAATTTAAAAAGTAACTTAAGAAAAACTCAGCTATGTAACTGGTAGTAGAATTGGTTATAATTATCCTTCTGACAAGGAGGTGCTGGGGTCAGGGACAGCAGGAAAAACTAAGACTCCGATTTTCCAACAAAGAGGCCTTTGCCCACTTAGCCATGGCAAGATATGGTTCAGTCTTTGAGAGAGCTCAAAGGGACTATGCAGTCAACAACTACTTTTGTTGTCCAGTTGGCCTGACTGCCTCTTTTCATTTGGCTTAGGCTGGACTCACTGGAGGAACAAATGTAAATAAAGGTGCTCAAAGGAGAAAAAAGTATGAAGAATGATTTTTAAAAATAGGTATAAATGACTTTATGTCAACGAAAGGAGACATGTCCCTGAGTACCTTGGCTGAGTACCTGGCTTCTGTTCTACTGAAGAAATAACCATGTGAGAAATAACCATAGAAGAAATAACCATATGAAGACTTTTAAATCTTATTCAAAACTGTTATTAAAGACAATACCCATTATATTATTGAATGCCTCACCATGTGAAAAAATTTTATGTTAAATTTCAATGTCAGGAAAATGTGCCTCCTTAGACAAACTGACATGCCTCCTTTTATCAGACAAGAAAAACTATATAACCCAACATGTTTCTTATTTGACCTCAGTAGCAGGAAGCTCAGAGCCAAACTGCACAAATACAATTATCAATCATTTTGCCTCAGGTTCCTGGTACAATTGTCTTCCCTTCTCCCTCTATGATTCTTACTGCTTTAAATTTTGTAAAAAATGATTTTGCTATATACGTGTTTTACTGTAGGCCACCTCAAATCCTTTTTGGAAATTATGACAAACATTAGAAGTAAATTAATTTCTAAGTATCAAAGGAAAGGAAAATCAAATCAAATGTCTGCCTGCCTGCCCAAATGCCTCCTCCTGTCCCCAGGGGAAAGCAACATAATGGTAATATTACCTGCAGGCCACTGGGCTTGATCCAGACAGTCACATTCTGGGCATAACTGCGTTTGTTTTTGGGCTGCAGAGGGAATGGGCTCTTATTGTCATCCTCACCGTAAGGGTTTTCTTTAGCATCTTAAAAGAAAAAGACATTCTTGAAATGACATCTGGCAAAACACAATCAACTACATTTCCAATTAGGCTAGAAGCTCTTTGAATCACTCAATCTTTTAAATCCTATTACTTTGTTAATTAAGAAAATCCATTAACTTCAGTCAGGTTGGGGGACCAGTTCTCAATAGAAAGCCACTGATGTAAGAAACCAATCAACTGAAGCCCATGTAAGTGAAAACAGCTTAATGTTTTTAAAGAAACAAGCTTCATTCATCTGCTTTATATGGTAAATATATACATTTTATAGTAAAATATATACACATATATGGTACAATACACATTTCAAAAATATATATGTACATATATACTGCAATTCTATACAGCCTAGCCCAGAGCTCTCCAACAGAACCTTCTGTGGTGATGGAAATGTTCTAAACCAGTGCTGTCCAATTGGGTAGCCACTAGCTACTGAGCACTTCACAGGTGGCTCATGGGACTGAGGAACTGAATTTTAAATTTTGTTTCATTTTAATTAAATTTAAATAGCCTCATGTGGCTAGTAGCTACTGGATTAGACAGCATAAGTCTAGACATTAAAAAAATTAAAGAGGAAAATTATATATAGCCAAACTAAGGAAAAGGGCAAGAGAAGAAATACTTTTGTTGGACCTGACTCTAGACCTATTGAATCAGAATCTTTTGGCCCCACCGAGATTTCTAAACAAGTTCTCCAGGTTTATTTATTTATTTATTTTGAGTTGACATGTAATAATTGTATCTATTTATGGGATACAGAATGATATTTCAATGCAAATGTACAATGTGTAACAATCAAATCAGGGTAACTGGCATGTCTATCACCTTGAACATTTGTCATTTCTTTGTGTTTTGAACATTAAAATCCTTTCTTCTAGCTTTTTGAAACTATTGTCAATGGAAAAAAGACCAAACTCTGTAAAGTAATTTTAAAGAGATTTACTCCATGCCAAATTTGAGGATCATGACCCGGAGCCACGCCCAAGAGGCCTTGCTTGAGCAAGTGGACTCACAGAGGTTGGGTTACAGTTTGGTTTTATACATTTCAGGGAGACAGGGGTTACAGGTGAAGTCATAAATCAATACGTGGGAGGCATACATTGGTTTGGCCCAAAAAGGTGGGCCATCTCCAAGCAGGGGCTTACAGGTTGTAGGTGGGTTAAAAGATTCTTTGCCTGTAATTGGTTAAAGACATGAAGCTTTGTCTAAAGGCTTAGAATGTTTTAACATAAGGAGCTCTTTATCAGAGATAAGCCACTGGACATAGATTTGTTGTGTAAATTGAGGACCTGCAGGTTTGTCTTGCATGCCCTTAGGCCTGTTAATGGGTTACAAAAGATGTCACCAAGAAGGGAGGGGGGAATGATAAGGCATGTCTGACCTCCTTCCTCTTGGCAGACAATTTAGTTTTAGGATATTTCTTTGGCCACGAGGGGGTCCATTTAGTCAGCCAGTAGGGGGGTGAGCCTTAAAATTTTATTTTAGTTCACACTATACACTAAATTATTAACCATATTCACCCGACAGTGCTACAGAACACTGGAACTTAGTCCTCTGTCACAGCTACAGCTTTGTATCCATTTCCTCTCCCTCCGCCCCTCCCCACTAGGCTTCCCCAGGGTCTAAGGACCACAATTCAACTCTCTCTACGAGCTCAATTGTTTTAGCTCCCACATGAGTGAGAACATGCAGTATTTCTTCCAGTTTTACTTTTGTACACAAAAACTCATATTTGTGAACCATTGCCCTAAGCAATCTCCCTCATTCTCAACATTTTAACTATTGGCAACATATAACTAAAAATTATATCTCCAACTCTGCCTTCTCTTTTGAACTCCAGACTCCTACCGAATTGTCTCTAGGCACCTCCACCGACATCTCATAGGCACAAACTCAACATGCACAAAGTATGTTCTTCCCAAATTTACTCTTCTTCCACTTTTCTCTATTTCAATTAATATTAATAGTACTACCTCCACCCTGCAGCCCAGATCAGAAACCTGGGAACATTCTCAACTCTTCTCTTGCCTTCATTCTCATACCCAAATACTGTTGGTTCTACCTCCCAAATGTCTTTTACCCCCAGAAACTGCCCTATTCTGGCCTGCATCTTCATATCTCCAGGACTGTCACAGTGACTTCCAACCGCAGGCCCTTGCCTTTTCAAATCTGCACTCCACAGAGTTATCTTCCTAAATGCAAATTTCTTATCTCTCACTTGGGTCATGGCCATATTGAACAACTCCAGGAGGCACCAGCACCTAGAACACAAAGCCTCCTCTCTGATAGCCCCCTGTTCTCACTGTAGCCAGAAGGATCTGATCACATTACTTCTCTTCTGTGGCTTCCCAGTATCTGCAGGATAAAGTCCTGGCTCTTCACATTGCAGACAAGGCTTGCTCGGCTCTAGCTACCGCCAACTGCCAACCTACCTTCTACCCCTCCCACGCCCAAGCCCACATTTTGTGTTCCAGCTCCTTTCCTTTCTATGGGAGTTTCATTTGTCCAGGATGCCCTTCTTCCTTCATTAGCTCAGCTAATTCCTCCTTTTATTCAAAACTCAGCTAGGATGTCTCTCTCTCCTCTGTGAAGATTCTGCTGAGTTCTCTAGGCAGAGCTGATCATCATCCCCTACAGGCCAACTCTAATTTGTGCTTATTACTCTACTTCCCACTAGACTGGGAGCAACTCCACCTAACTCTTTCATCCCCTAGGCCTGGCACAGAATAGGTTGCTTGGTAGATATTCCTGAAATTGACATGAGCCCAAATAGTCAAGGATGACTCCGCAGTTGGAGCTAGAACAGCTAGTAGCACAAAGGCCTAAATCAAAAGGAGTAGGAAAATCAGAAGAAGGAACAGTTTAAAGAGAAAGGGGTGGGGGACAGTGGTGTCTGTAACAAACATGCTGAGCTTGAGACTGTGGCAGAATATCCAGGTGGAGAGATCCAACTAGGAGCTGGAAATATGATATTTCAAATTCTAGGGAGAGATGAGGTGGGACTAGAGTTACAAATCTGGGGAGTCTGAAGCTATTATAGCTGATGAAAGAACCAAGAGAGAAAAATCACCCAAGAGAAGAAGGCAAAGAACAACATGTCAAAACTCTGAGGCAGGAGGAAGAAAAGACAAGACAACAAGAGAAGGAAAAGTTATAAAAGAAAAAGTCAGATAGGTACCAGAAGCATGTCAGGAAAGCTAAGGGAAATCAGTTTCAAGAAGAAAGATGGATTAAATTATCTAGGAATGACTAGAAATCACTTGGGTTGAAAATAGTACATTAAGAATAAAAAAATTTATGGAGATTAGCTTTCACTCTAAGCAGTTAAAGTGTTTATATTTACTTAAAGTAATCTAAATGTTGGTTCCCCCTGCGCTGTGACATTTAGCAGTTCAGACATCAAACTCTCCCTGGGGTTCTCCATGTACACATCCAGCATCATCAGAGACCACAGCATATCTGCAAGGGAGTGATCTCTGACTGCACAATTAGAGATATTCAAAACAGCAGAAAGAAAAAAAAGTCAAGATAAGTAAAATCTGATCGGGATTATACCTGAAATAGGACCCAACTGTGCCATTTTCCCTAGCCATGGGAGAGGTTCTGGGCCAGGCTCAAAGAGAGACATCATGAGGTTTGATTTCTTCTTGCTGTCAGCTTGGGAGTAGAGCATTCCATGCCATTCAGGACTAGATGGAGAGAAGATGGAAGATGAGAAGAACATAAAGCCGGGAACTGTCAAATTAAATAAGCCTAGCGAGCCTGTGTTTTTCTCTTGAGAGACACAGGCTTCCGCTTTGAAATCAGACATATAACTTTTATCAAAGTCAAATCCTAAACCTGAAAATGTATACTGCTCTCTCATAATACTTCCATTCTTTTGAGACATGTATTATTAATCAAGTTAAATTATGTATATATGGAAATCAAAAGCAGTCTTCAAAGAAACAACGAATCACAAAGGGCAGTAAGTAACTGATGAGGGGGAGTAAAGGCTGTGACCTACAGGTCCTTTCAGCTGCCTCCATGAGTCACTCACAGCAGCACCAACACAGAGAAGCCCTCTAACACGGGGTACAAGGTATCACCCCATTCCTTAAGAGAGACTCTGCCCAGCTTTTCAAAGGGCCCCAGATGATTCTCATATTCAGGGCCACTGCAAGTAGCGTGGGTGCCATGAAATATAGCAGACTAATTCCTAATAAGAAGAACTGCATTCTTCTTTTTCGACCAGCTAATTTTACCAGAGGCAGAAGTGGAGCCATGCTTCCTCTGATTAATCCTAACCTTGATGTTCTGTATCAGTCAACCCCAGATGATGGCCAGATGATCAGTCATCTCCTCTTTTCTAACAATAGGTATTACAGAAAGATTATAGCTAATCTCAATCTGGCCTATTTTCTAAAACTATTGCAGATAGTTTTGCAGATTTTCAGACTGCAGAGAATGTAAAAGCTAGAAGGGCTTTCCTCACAGGGAAGGAATACGGCGGAGTGGTTACGAGTATAGGCTCTGCAGTCGGAATGCATGGGTAAGAATCCTGGCTCTTTCTTTTACTAGCTGTGTGACTTTGGGTAAGTTCCATGATGTCTCTAAGCCTCAGTCTCCTCATCCATAAAATGAGGATAATGTTGATGCCTCTTGCATAGTATTGTCGTGAGGGTTAAAATGTGTTAACATAAAAGTGCCTAGAGGAGTGCCTGGTACATAGTAAAATGCTCAATGTTATCAGCATCTTTTTTTCATTTAGTTCTACCCTGTCATGTTACAGATGAGGAGTCTGTGAATCCTGCCTAAGATCCTACTGCAAGCTAGCAGCACTGCTATAACCAGAACCCATATATCCTAGAAAGGATAGGATAAAAAAGAGGAAAACTGAGAAAGGACATAATATAAAGGCAATGTAATTAAAAGGCTCATTTGATACTTATTCCAGGGGATGATTTAAAGAGCAGTTTAGAGGGTAACAGCAGGTGGGTACAGTGTGGCAGGGAGAGGAAAAAGGTGACAAGGACCTTTCTTTCAGAAAAGTCTGTAAAATATTTTACTTTGTGAACTGATTTTCCATTTCATTCAACCAAATATAAACAAAGTTTCCTACCCTAATTGAACAATTGCCACCATTCCTTCTACTTTTAGGCTGCCATGAAGCAGGACACAAAAGTTGGGTATTTTGCCTGCAATCTGATTGGCTGAATTTTCATCTTCGTTGTCATCAGTGATGCCAGTACCCACCTCATCACCTTCTGTAAAAAGAAGAGAAAATAGGTCAGATCGAGATTAGCTATAAAAACCCCAAGCCCCAATTACACTCTTGGATATTTCTAGCCTTGAAAGGGAAGTGTACGGAATTCTATGGCAATATTATAACAAGTAGGAAAAACTCATTCCCGTTTTCCAATGTCCACATAAAAATCAGTTTTCACATGTTATATGAAGTCCACTATATGAAATATCCAGAATAGGTCTATAGGTCTCTATAGAGACAGAAAGGTTATTAGTAGTTATCTGGGGCTAGGGAGATGGGGGCCTGGGAGTTGATAGGTAAAGGGTACAGGGTTTCTTTTTGGGGTGATAAAAAGGTGATGGTTGCATAATAATTCTGTAAATATACTAAAAGCCACTTAATTACACACCTTAAATGGGTGAAGTGTATGATATGTGAATTATACCTCAGTAAAGCTGCTACACAAAAAAATCCATTTTCCACAGTTCCACTCCCATGCTCATTTACGATGCTATCTTGGAGTTTCAGGCACTCATTTAAACAGAATCAGATACAGAGATGTCAGGCATTTTTTTATTTTTTAAGAGATAGGGTCTCACTCCATCTCCCAGGCTGGAGTGCAGTGGTGCAATCACAGTTTACTGCAGCCTCAAATTCTTGGACTTAAGCAATCTTCATGCCTCAGCTTCCTGAAACTCTGGGATTACAAGCATGAGCCACTGAACCCAGCCTCAAACATGTTCTTAACTGACAGCCATCAGGCAGTGCATGAATCCAAGTCCCCAAAGGAAAACAATGACTATAAGCTTCTTACTGGACTGTCTCCAACTCTAGGTTCCCTCATATATCCTGCTGACAGATGAATCTTCCTACAATTAACTTCCCTCTGAAAATATCTGCTCAGTCCTGTTCAAAGACTTTCTGATTCAATAGGAAGAATCTGTCCCGTTTAGCTGTGTATTCAACAGCCCTTACAATATGGCCCTATTCTGCCTTCCCTTATTTTATTTTTCTTTCTGCTCTTCCCCTCCATAAACGTGCCATTTTGCTCCATTTGTTTCTTGGCAATTATATGGGCATACAGAATTCCCCTAGGATCTTAAAAATAAGGAGAATCTGGTTGTTCTCTGAGAACAATAAGGTAAATTGTAAACACAGTGATCACAATAAGCCATCTGTGGCTGCAAGATTCCATCTGCGAATGTGTGACTGAGTGGTTACAGAATACCCATCACTCCAACTGAGATAACTGGGCATAAACGGAATGTGATCGCAACTCGGTAAGTGGAAATCTGATTCACTACATACACTTCTTGGAGAAAGCTGATTAATATAAAATGGATGGTCAGCCTAGAACAGAGACAAAGAGAATTTTAAAGAGCTAGAGGCTAGCATCCTCTACAGAGATAATGAATTTGGGGACATGACTTTACAGTTTCTAGAGAGGCATATTCTGTAGTAATGAGAACTCACAAGGCCCTGGATTCATCCATTCATTCATCAGTATATACTGAGTATCTACTATGTGCTTGGCACTAGTAGAACAAAGAACAGATGTGGTTTACGAAGCTGTGTCTGATTTTCGCATTTATCAGAAGCAACCTTTGGATAACTACCATGGCTTTCTCAGTATGTCTCTACTAGGAAAGGCAGAGCCCTAGATGAGGGACTAAGTATTATCATCTCTAAAGAGGACTTCCACTGTAGATTCACAAACCAACAAATGCTAAGTATGTATCAAAATGTTCTCCACAGTGAAAAGCAGAATTACTTTTCTGGTATAGTAGGCAATATTCCATTTTCAAAAATCCAGTCCTGTAACTATTCCTTTCCCCTAAATTCTACAAAATGGGCTAGTTATCCTACTATCTAACATTTAAGAATAACTTTAGATAATAAGATGCTTCATGTGTATCACTGGAATAGGAAGAGAACTCACCTTTGTTAAGTGCTATAGGCAAGACCAGATGTCTGGACAGAACCGGGGGACTTGAAATATCAGCTATATCAATAAACCCCACTATTTCCAAATCTGAAAGGAAGGAATCAACATAGAATTAATTCATACTACGGGAAAGTACCTTATTTTTTATGTATCAGTTTCATAAACACGCTGCTTAGGTGGGGATTTCAGTGGGCTTAGGTGGGCTGGGAAAGTTATTGGACTTGTCTGTGGATGAGTTTTGAATAATTTGCATTTTAAGTAACCTAGGAAATGATAACTTTTATTTAATGAATTTAAGTTATATGACAAATCAGCTAAACTTTATTTTTATGAGGCTAGGTCCCCAGCCAAGGCAAAAAGCTTAAAGGTCAAATCCCTCTGTACAGTCAGGGATGTTCAGGTCACCAGGGGGCACCATATTCAAACACTTCCACAACAACTTCAATCAATCAGCCTTCCTCGGAGAGTAAGGCTACTGCATTAAAAATGTTTCCTGGCCAGGTGTGGTGGCTCATGCTTATAGTCTCAGCACCTCAGGAGGCTGAGATGGGAGAATCACTTGAGGCCAGGAGTTTGAGACCAGCCTGGGCAATATAGTGAGACCCTGTCTCTAAAAAAAAAAAAAAAAAAAAAAAAGGAAAAATTAGCCAGGCATGGCGGCACATGCCTGTAGTCCCAGCTACTTGGAAGGCTGAAGCATTGCTTATGCCCAGGAGTTCCACGCCTCAGTGAACTACGATGATGCCACTGCACTCCAGCCTGGGCAACAGAGCAAGACCCTATCTCTAAAAATAAATAAGTAAATTAATTAATTCAAAAATAATAAAAATGTTTTAAAAAGTTTCCTTGAGAAAGAAATATATTTTCTACAACACCAAGGTAAAGCAGTCTAAATATGACAATGATTTCTCTGATTTATAGAAGCTGTATTAAAGACTAAAAGTATTTGTTGAAAATCCAAAATAAATTAAAAATGTAACCAAAAGAATTTTTCAAAAAGCTTTTTCTGATTACATAATATAAAAACTTACAAAACAATAAAAAATTGTAAAGAGAAATAAAGTCACTCATTAGTCATCATCAAAGGAAATCTCAATTAATATTTTATTGAATTGCTTTTCGATCTTTTAGGCAAATACACACCCATGTTCTTAAAACAATTTAAAAAAATCAGAATCATGGTGAGTACATTGCACTTCTCTGGAGATTTGCTGTTAATACCTCCCTTAGCTGAATAACAAATGAGTCAGCATAAGCAGTTAGATATCTATTACTTGAGTAGAAAAAGGCCTACTATATTTTAAAACACAAGCTATAATAAATATCTTAGACTAAAAGTTTATAAAGGAAAGAAAAGATCTATTCAAAGTTACCCATCAAAAAAGGATGAGAAGGAAGGAAAATCTAACTGATTTGAAGGCAACAAGACATTTGGTACAGGTTAATACACTGTTGCCTAGTCATAATGAAAGAGATGGATGACTTGCTTCAAGACAGCCAGAAGCTAAAGGCACAAAAATAAAAAGCCTGTTCACAGCTTTTCATTCTAAAACTCCTTAAAATCTGTATACCCAAAACCATGAGGATTTACTATGCACTTAATCATTTATTGGCTGAACAATTACCTACCGAGTAGCTACCAAACATCAGACACTATGCTGGGCACCACGGCTACATGGTGACTGAAACAGTGATGACAGCCATCCCCAAGAGGTTTAACATGTACCCATCACTCAAGGAATCCACCCACCAATAGGAGACAAGTCTCCTCTCCTTTAGTTTTGACTCTTCGCTTTGCCTATCTTAGCTAGGCATAGTACGAGCAACATGAACCAGGTAAAAGCAGTGGCATATCACTTTCTTTTAGTCATAATACAAGGTCATGACCTCGCCATAAAAGACCAATATTACCCCTTAGGTAATGCATCCTCCAATCCAAGTGCTGATAACAACAGCACCCTAGTATGGGTTAAGTTTCCCTAATCTGAATCCAAAATGCTCCAAAAATGGAAACTTTCTGAGGGCTGATATGATGCTCAAAGGAAATGCTCCCTGAAGCACTTCAGATTTTGGATTTTCAGATTAGGGATGCTCAATCACTAAGTATAATGCAAATATTCCAAAATCCGAAAAAGAAATCTAAAAATCCAAAATACTTCTGGTCCCAAGCATTTGGGATAAGGGATACTCAACCTGTATCAGAGTATACATTTCTTTTCAACCATCCTGGAGAGAGAAGAGTAAAAGTCACGAGGATAAAGAAAAACTAAGAAAGTTGTTTTTTTAAGTTACCTGTGTTAATGACTTTAGGGATAGGATCAATTTCTTCATCTACAACAAAAGGTTCTGGCCTGGGGAAGACTTGTACATCAGCAGTTAGGTGGCCACATTTGAGAACAGCATGGAAAGGTGTATATGCCAGGTCTATCAGTTTTCTAAAATAGAGTAATTGTTATAGGAAGAGTAATGTTATATATATAAAAGTAGTTTTTTAGGATGCAAAGTTTGTTTTCAAGTAGGCTCCAAAACTAAGATCTGACTATTTGTGACAAAGAACAAAAGCTGACATTTCTGGTGAGGAAATTTCAATTCTGAAGAGCCCCAAATCAAGTTAATCTTTGAAACTGCTGAGTTGTAAGGAATTCGATATCTATAGACATTACGGATTCAGCCATGCTTAATTTAAATCTGAATGAACCTTAAAAAAAAATCACTACTACCAATCATTTTATCTGAAAACTGTGCAAATTGGGGAAAAGAAGGGACACGATCAGAAATATTAAAATAGATATTCTTGCTGGATGTCAAATTATAATACTGGATTGTAAAGAAGGCAGAAAAGCTATAAGCATATACTCACCCAAACATAGACTGTACATTTTTCAAGCACAGAGGGCCATCAATAGTAAAAATCTGCCCCTCACCGTTGTTTAAATCTATGAGACGTTCAAGGCATTCTAAGGAATCGGTGCTCTGAAGCTATAAAGCAAGAGATGACCCCTTAAAAGTGGCACAAAATGCCAAATTATTATCAGCACAGCAAGGTCAAAGCCCTTACAATAACACAGGCAATAAATAACAGATGATTTTTTTAAAACAGCCAATGTGAGAAGAAAGTAACGATAACAATTTTGACTCAAGTTTACCACAGAGGAATGTTATATAAAATGACACCAATAGAGCTATTTCATTCAGAAGTAATTTTGTGAAGATTCTCAGAGACGACCACAGTTAGTATTTATACAGCATCTTCCCTCCAAAGTGTTTCTCACACCTTTTGATAAGAACCATATTTATATTTTACAGAGGGAAAAACTGAGGTGAAGAAAGGTTAAATAACTTTCCCAAATAAATGAGAAAACTAGGAAAACCAGAAGTACAGTGTTTAATAAAAAATACATCAGAGTAATGTTACTTTGCCAAAAAAATCAAAGCATACTTCTGTCAACATTTCTGGTAGAATAAACATAAGAAGTCCTCAATGAGGGAAATAACACCAAAAAGAACACCTTGACCCTTCAGCACTCATCAGTAGGATACATAACAACTCCAGCTATGTTCCCTAGATGGAGCGACACTCTGAAATTTCAAAGAACATTTGAGACCCAGAGTCTTTTCAAAAATAGTTAGTGATCAGCCTCAGCTGAAATCAATGGAGTTCTGTGTTATAGTATATGCAATATAGTATTAATGGTCTATACTAAAAAGTAAACTGAGCCCTAAAATATACCTTATCAAACTAAAAAGAACTTAGTAAAAGGTATTACCTCCTCCAAATTTGCCATGCACATGATATATAACTTAGACGGGAAAGGAAAAGGTAGTGGAAACCTGTTGTTTTCACTTCGTTGATTGTGAGTAGCTAGGGAATGTCGTAGTGACCCTCTACCAATGCCGAGACAGCCATCTGTCACCAGAACAACCTGTTTGCAAAAAGAGAGAGGAGGTTTGTATATTAAATTACATATATAAAGCGGTTCCATTTAGCAGTGTTTTCATTGCTAGAAAGAGGCATGAGGAAACTTTGTGGGGTGAATGGAACCCTACTCTACACTACAGGGTAAAGAACACCATATTTTAATTACAGCTGTGGTTACATAAGGTGTATGCATTTGTGAAAACTCAGTGAACTGTGTACTTAAGATTAATGCATTTTACTCTATTTCATCTAATTGAATCTTTTTTTTTTAAAGCTTGCCTCTGAATACTTAAAAAAAGACAAAAACATTCATAACCAATTCTTCATTGTATTAAAACTAGAACCTCATCTCTTAGATAAAGAGTTGAGTACCTAAGACACCAACGTCATAAATGGCATGAGGACCCATTTCACATGTGTCCCTGGGAAGTACCAGCACAGAAGTCTTTTATTTTCAAAGATAACAAACTTTACCCCTGGTCAACTAAAATGACAACTGCTCTAAAAATCTATTTATAATATAAAGGCCATTTAACCAGAAGTGTACAAGATCTTTAAAATACATTCTTAACCAACCTATAATTTGAAAAAGCCAATGTAATACCAACAATAGACGGTAGCTGAAAAATCATTTCCCTTTTCCTCACTGCTTCAGAGTGATCCTGTGGGGGTGGACTTCCCAAGCATCCCAAGGGAGGATTATTTTTGCTCTCCCTAGCCTAGTCCAGTAACTTGATAATAACAGGCCATTAAGGCAGTATTAGGTGGTTGCACCATGTGAAATACCAAGATTGGCACTTACTTCTAAAGCCCAAGAATGCTTGATAGAGGTACCCAGCAGGGATGTCATCTTTTGGGAAGACAGTCAATAGACTACAAGGCAATTTCCTTTTCTAGGTACCAACAGTTGTTATATAATGATTTACTTCCACCACTAGCTTTTTCAGATGCTAGGCAATAATAAAATATTTCATGTAACATAGAAATGAGACAGACTTTACTCAATAATGACAACACAGTCCACCTATCTAAAACCTTGGTTAAAAAAATTCCACATTTAAACAAATTTGGTAGTAACTGATCATAAAAACAATCACTAACCACCCAGCTATAGTACACTGTTTTGGACCTGATTCATCCCAAAACTCGTTAAGCAAGTCTAAGTGAATTCAGGCCCAGCCCCTTGCCCTCAGAGTACAATACTGCGTTTTATAAAGGAAGAAAAACATCAAAGCACAGAAATCTGCATGACGCACAAGGTCTGGCTCTTAAAATTTTTCTGAGTTTCTCCTCTAAAATAGAATAAGAAATACCAAATGCAACTGTGCTATCTGCTAGCTTCCAGTTCAGAAAATATTGACAACAAAACTTCATTTATTCAGTATATTGTTAGGAAATAACAAGATATAAGATATTCTATGTGCATGGATTTACCAAAATAAATAATGCCTATGAATTAGGTGCCAAACTTTTTCCTGCCGAGAAGAAATTGATCAAAAGGCATTTATTGGCTTCTTTAACAAGTATCCACTATATTCTATAGAACTGGGTGGTTTTCACAGTAAGAAAAATGTTTTTTATTTTTTAAAGGTGGGTTTATTGAGATATAATTTACATACAGTAAAATTCACCCTTTTTAGTATATAGTTCGATGAGTTCTGACAACTGCATTCAGTCATGTCACCACCTCTACAATTAAGAAACAAATAGTATCTCTAATCATCAGGGAAATGCAAATCAAAACCACAATGAGATATCACTCATCTCCAATGAGACTGGCCTTTATCAAAAAGTCCCAAAACAATAAATGTTGGCGTGGATGTGGAGAGATAGGAACACTCATACACTGCTGGTGGGACTGCAAACTAGTGCAACCTCTGTGGAAAGCAATATGGAGATACCTTAAAGAGATACAAGTAGAAGTACCATTCGATCCAGCAATCCCATTACTGGTCATCTTCCCAAGAGAACAAAAGACACTCTATAAAAAAGACACCTGCACCCGAATGTTTATAGCACCACAATTCACAATTGCAAAGATGTGGAAACAACCCAAGTGGCCATCAATACATGAGTGGAGCCGGGCGCGGTGGCTCACGCCTGTAATCCTAGCACTCTGGGAGGCCGAGGCGGGCAGATTGTTCTGAGCTCAGGAGTTCAAGACCAGCCTGAGCAAGAGCGAGACCCCGTCTCTACCAAAAATAGAAAGAAATTAATTGGACAGCTAAAAATATATATAGAAAAAATTGGCCGGGCATGGTGGTGCATGCCTGTAGTCTCAGCTACTCAGGAGGCTGAGACAGTAGGATTGCTTGAGCCCAGGAGTTTGAGGTTGCTGTGAGCTAGGCTAATGCCACGGCACCCGCCCCAGGCAAGAGAGTGAGACCTCTGTCTCAAAAAAAAAAAAAAAAAAAAATACACGAGTGGATTAATAAAATGTGGTGTATGTATACCATGGAGTACTATTCAGCTTTAAGAAAGAATGGTGATATAGCACCTCTTGTATACTCCTGGATAGAGCTGGAACGCATTCTACTAAGTGAAGTATTCCAAGAATTGAAAGACGAGCACCGCATGTACTCACCATCAAATTAGTATTAACTGATCAACATATAAGTGCACATATAAGAATAACATCTATTGGATGTTGGGCAGGGGGGAGGGGGGAGGAGGAGATGGGTATATGCATACAAAAAGAGTGCGATGCGCACCATCCGAGGGATGGACACGCTTGAAGCTCGGACTTCGGGGGGAGGGAGGGCAAGGGCAACATACGTAACCTAAACATCTATACCCTCATAATATGCTGAAATAAAAAAAAAAAAGAAAGAAACAAATCGTTCTATCATTTCCCATATTCCCTCTTGCTTCTTTTGAGTCAATCCATACCCTTCCCTCACTCCCAGGAAACCACAATCTTATTTTTAATTTAAAAATAAATACCAGTGATGACACTGACACTACTGAGGAATCCTGTGTGTGACCCTGTAATAAAAAGTCATATACCAGGGGCTGGCAAATTATGGCCCACAGGCCAAATCTGGTCTACTGCCTGGTTTTGTAAATAAAGTTTTATTTGAACACAGCCACACCCATCCATTTACTTATTATCTATAGCTGCTTTCATGCTATAACAGCAGAGTTTAGTAGTTGCCACAGACAGCTGCAAAGCCTAAAACACACAAGAAAGTTTGTTGATTCCTATTGTAGACTATCATTTTCCTTTTAGCAATGTTTCTGTTTTCTCCTTCAAAATATGCTGCCACTTCTCAAAGGACCTGTATATAGCAAATTTCCAATTCTCTTTTTCTGCTACTACTCTGCTCTGATTTGATGCCAGTACTGTGGATGCTAAGTAAAGAGCAACAGATTTTATGACATTCATACTCCTCACTTTTTAGACAACTCAGATGAGATGGTTAAAAGTTTGCTGAATAAATGCTGCACTGAGATAATAAAGATAAGACTATATTGTACTGAAGTTCACAATTCTATCACTCAAAATTATAATCACCCCTTCCAGGGATTGTAGCTCTAAAATTCCACTGTGAGCCCTTTATGTTTTATACAAACAGTACTAGTTTACTATAAGTCAATTTACTAGGAGGATGCTTTCCTTAAGGCATAATATTGCTGCTTTCTGAGCACATTAGTGTTGATTTAGTGTCTTTTTTAAAAAAGATAACAAAAGTGTAAAATGTAGTTTGTGGAAATTAAAATACATGCTGGCAGAGCCTGAAGAAAACAGAAGTACCTCAGTGGTTAACGTTATTAACTTAGGGCAATGAAGAAGAACTGATCATTACCTGGCAAGGAATCGCACCACCCCATTCTTGCTGAACAATGTTGCAAACACCAACTAATGCAGACTCCAAGCAGGTTTTGTCATAATCATCCATATTACTTAATGCTTCCTTATTGAATAAAAGATAAAATTGCTCATTATTCTTTAGTTTTAATTTGTTATTAGAAAACAACATAAACTGCTCAAAGTATGACTGTTACACAGGGGATATTGTGTATTTGAGAGCCCTAAAGCATAGGTTCTTAAAGAAAAATGGTAAAACAGACTTCTTCAACTATAAAAGATAATTAAAAGAGCTTCCCTTTATTCCATCCTCTCATCAGGTGAGAGTGAACAGTCCACCAAGTTTACACCTTTATCAGTGGACCTTGAAGGGAAAAATGGAAATGAACTTTAAACATATCAACAAAAATAATGACAAAATTTATTAAATACTAACTATATTCTAAACATCATTCTAGGTACTTTATGTGCATTTAATCATCACAATAACACCATAAGGTATAGATTATTAACCCTACTTTTAAATGACTAAACTAAAGTAGAGAAAGATTAAGTAACTTTCCCAGATCTCATGACTAAAGGTGGCAGAGCCTGGATTTGTACCCAGGCAATCTGACTTCGGGGCTCCTGGTCTTAAGCATTACTCATCACTCCTTATATAGCAATTCTCTAAATTTCAGGATGCTGAACACTAGAAATCCTTAGTTTATTCACTTACAAGAAAGCCAGTACAATTTAAAAAAAAATGTCACTTAAAAACTGTGAGATAGAGTCCTAGCTCTGAGGCTCTCACGCTGAAGCCCGAGGCTCTACCTCTGTGCCGCCAGAACTCCTGCCAGGCCCGAGACAACATCCCCCAGTCTCCAGCGCTGCACCTAAACCCCAAGTTCCCATCCTAGAGCCTCCACCACTGCAGCAGGACCACAAGAACTGCTCCAAAGTCCAACACCCTACCAGGCCTCAAGTCACCAGTATAATGCAACCTGGTTTGAGCAAACACAAACAGCCTGGGAACCCATGACAACCACATCCAGCTGCTGCTGTTACCTCTGTGGGAAAACCCTGGGAAGAGCAATCCACACAACACCAGCCTCAGTGAAGAGGGTCTTGCTCAGCTCCCAACTCAAACATCCTACAACTATCTGCTGAACATCCAACCCTAACAGCATTTAGCACAGGCTTGAGCAGAGGCAATCACAGTTGATCAGAACAGCTGCATTACAGCCTTCTAGCGCACACACCCCTCCTCTGCTGCAGCAACATTCCAGAGTAGGGGGGAAAGAAGAGCGCCATCTAGTGACCCCCCGCCCCTTACTCTAATCAAGCAGGAGAGTTCCAGCAAGGAAAAGGAGCCCTGCAAACCTATTAAACCTGAGTTGAGAAAAGAGTTCTCAGATGAAAAGAAACCAGAAAAGAACCCTGGCAACATGAAAAATCAAAACAGATCAACACCCTCCAAGGGATCACAATGGAGCTACAGCAGTGAACTCCAACTACAAGGAAATTGTCCAAACGACAGAAATAGAATTCAGAATATGGCTGGCAAATACGATGAATGGAATTGAAGAAAAAGTACAAAATCAACAAAAAAAAAGCCCAAAAATATTTCAGGAAATTAATGAAAAAGCCACTAAAGTACTAGAAAAAATTAGGAAAGATGTATTAATAATAGAACTTAAAGAAATTAAAGTCATTCAGGGATTTTCAAAACACAGCAGAAAGTTTCAGCAATGGA
Organism: Indri indri; assembly: GCA_004363605.1. NCBI lineage: Eukaryota > Metazoa > Chordata > Mammalia > Primates > Indriidae > Indri > Indri indri. The sequence goes on along the minus strand of RJWJ010003775.1, from coordinate 55,865 downwards.
TTAAACTGAGGAGAAGAAAGAAAATCAGAGCTTGAAGACAAGGCTAGCAAGCTAACCCAATCATTTAAAGAGGCAAGGAAGAGAACAACAAAGACAGAGCAATCACTTAGAGAGATATGGGACTATGCAAAGCGAACAAACATATGAATTATATCATAGGTGTCCCTGAAGAATAAGAAAATGCTAAAAGCATGGAAAATCTGTTTGAGGGAATCATTAAGGAAAACTTCCCTAGTATTGCCGGAGATCCAGACATCCAGATACAAGATAGTCATCAAACTCCAGGAAGATTCACAGCAAACAGGACATCTCCAAGACACATAGCAATCAACTTGGCCAAAGTCAAAATGAAAGAGAAAATTCTACAAACAGCTAGATGTAAGCAACAACTGACCTACGAGGGAAAACCCATCAGGATAATAGCAGACTTCTCAGTAGAAACCTTACAAGCCAGAAGGGAGCGGGTCCCCCATCTTCAATCTTAAATAGAACAATTGCCAGCCTAGAATTTTGTACCCTGCAAAACTGTTTCACATTTGATGGAGAAATTAAGTCTTTCCCAGACAAGCAAACATTGAGGACATTCATCATAACTTGACCTGCCCTGCATGAAGTACTCAGATCTGCATTATACACAGGTCAGCACAATAGACACCGACCAGTGTAAAATCACCCAAAAGCTAAAGGTCAAAGCCCAGATATCACAATGGTTCAAGAGGTAAAACAAAGCAATAAAGTTCCACTCAATAGGATAAACAGAAATCCACCCCACTTACCAATCCTTTCAATAAATGTGAATGGCTTTAAACTCCCCACTGAAGACACATAGCCTGGCTGAATGGATAAAAAAAAATATAAGCCAAGTATCCGCTGTCTCCAGAAAATGTATCTAGCCCATAAGGACTCATTCAGACTCAAGGTGAAGGGATGGAAAACAATATTCCATGAAAATGGAAACCAAAAGAAAGCTAGTACAGCCATTCTCATATAAATAACATAGACTTCAAATCAACAAAAGTAAAGAAAGACAAAGATGGTTATTATATAATGAGGGGAATAATTCAACAAGAAGGCAGAACAAGCCTAAATATTTATGCACCCAGGTGCACCCAGATTCGTAAGGCAAACCCTACTTGATCTAAACAAAATGATAAACGGCAGTATCATAATAGCTGGGGACTTCAACACCCCACTGACAGAATGGGACAGATCCTCCAAGCAGAAAATAAACAAAGAAACAATGGACTTAAACAGGACTCTAGAACAAATGGGCCTAATAGACATTTACAGAACATTCTACCCCAAACTACTGAATGTACGTTCTTCTCATCAGCTCATGGAACGTTCTCTAAGATTGATCACATCCTAGGCCACAAAACATGTCTCAACCAATTTAAAACAATAAAAATTATACCATGTATCTTCTCAGACTACAATGGAATAAAATTAGAAAAGCAATTCCAACGGAAACAGTTAACTCTACACGAAATCATGGAAATTAAACAACCTACTGCTGAACAATTATTGGGTCAAGGAGGAAATTAAGATGGAACTCAAAAGATTCTTCAAGCTAAATGACAAAAGGGACATAAGTTACCAAAATCTGTGGGATTCTGCAAAAGCAGTCCCAAGAGGAAAATTCATAGCCATAAATGCCTATATCCTAAAGACAAAGATCACAAATCAACAATCCAATGAATGATCTCAAGGAATTGGAAAAGGAAGAGCAAACCAATCCTAAACCCGGCAGAAGAAAAGAAATAACTAAGGTCAGAGCAGAACTAAATGAAATCTATTCCAAAAGAATTATACAGAAGATTAAGAAAACAAAAAGTTGGTTCTTTGAAAAGATAAACAAAATCAACAGGCTTCTCACTAGACTAACCAGAAACAGAAAAGAAAGGACCCTAATAAGCTCAATCAGAAATGAAAAAGGAGGTATTACAATTGATACCCTGGAAATACAAAATACCCTCTTTGAATTCTGTAAAAATTTCTATGCACATAAACTTGAAAACATTGAGGAAATGGACAAATTCTTGGAAACATACAACCTCCCTAGGCTCAATCAGGAAGAAATGGAACTCCCTGAACAGACCAATACCAAGTAATGAAATTGAAACAGCAATAAAAAAATTTCCAACAAAAAAAAAAGTCCTGCACCAGATGGTTTCGCAGCCAAATTATATAAGACCTACAAAGAAGAACTGGTACCTATACCATAGAAATTACTGCATAACATTGAGAAGGAAGGAATCCTCCCCAACTCATTCTACAAAGCCAGTATCACCTTGATACCAAAATCGGGAAAGGACACACACAAAAAAGAATACTACAGAGAAATATCCCTTATGACTATAGATGCAAAAATTCTCAATAAAATCCTAGCAAACCAAATTCAGCTGCACATCAAAAAATAATCCACCATGACCAGGTAGGCTTCATCCCAGAGATGCAAGAATGGTTCAACATACATAAATCTATAAATGTGATTCACCACATAAATAAAAGCAAAAACAAAGACCATGTGATCCTCTCAATAGATGCAGAAAAAGCATTTGACAAAATTCAGCAACCTTTTATGACAAGAACTCTTAATAGGCATAGATGGAACATACCTCAAAATTATAAAAGCCATGTATGACAAACCCAAAGTCAATATCATACCAAACAGGGAAAAACTGAGAGCATTCCCACTTAGAACTGGAACCAGACAAGGTTGCCCACTGTCATCACTTCTATTTGACGTAGTTCAGGAAGTCCTAGCCAGAGCAATCAGGCAAGAAAAGGAAATCAAGCCTATCCAAATGGGGAAAGAAGAGGTCAAACTATCACTTTTTGCTGATGATATGATCTTATATCTAAAAACCCCCAAAGATTCTGTGAAGAGACTCCTGGAATTCAGCAAAGTCTCAGGTTACAAAATCAATGTACACAAATCAGTAGCATTCCAATACACCAACAACCATCAGGCTGAGAATCAAATAAAAGACTTAATACCTTTCACAACAGCAACAATGACAACAACAACAACAACAAAATACCTAGGAATATATTTAACTGAGGAGGTGAAAGACCTCCGCAGGGAGAACTGAGGAAGAAATCACTGAGGAAGGAAATTGCAGAGGATGTAAACAAATGGAAAAACATATCATGCTTATCGACTGGCAGAATCAGTGCTGTTAAAATGTCTATACTACCCACAGTGATTTACAGATTCAATGCAATCCCCATTAAAATACCAATGTCATTTTTCACAGATCTAGAAAAAATAATTCTATGCTTTGTATGGAACCAGAAAAGACCCCATATAGCCAAAGCAATCTTAAGCAAAAAGAACAAATTGGGAGGCATCACTTTACCTTACTTCAAGCTATACTATGAGGCTATAGTAACCAAAGCAGCATGGTACTGGCACAAGAACAGAGACATAGACCAATGAATCAGAACAGAGAACCCAGATATAAAACCATCCTCGTATTACCATCAGATCTTTGACAAAGCAGACAAAAACATACACTGGGAGAAAAAATCCTTATTCAATAAATAGTGCTGGGAAAACTGGATAGCCACATGTACAAGACTGAAACAAGATCTGCACCTCTTGCCACTCACAAAAATTAATTCATGATGGATAACAGACTTAAACTTAAAGCATGAAACTATAAAAATTCTAGAAGAAAATGTTGGAAAAACTCTTATAGATATCAGCCTAGGCAAAGAATTTATGAAGAAGACCCCAAAAGCAATCATAGCAACAACAAAAATAAATAAATGAGACCTGATTGAATTAAAAAGTTTCTGCACAGCCAAGGAAACAATCAATAGAGCAAATACGCAACCTACGTAATGAGAGAAAATATCTGCAAACTATATATCTGATAAAGGGCTGATAACCAGAATCTACAAAGAACTCAAGCAAATCAGTAAGAAAAAAAATCAAACAACTCCATTAAAAAGTGGGCAAAAGACATGAACAGAAACTTTTCAAAAGAAGATAGGCTAATGCCCAAGAAACATTTGAAAAATGCTCAATGTCTCTAATTATCAGGAAAATGCAAATCAAAACCACAATGAGACATCATCTAAGTCCAGTGAGAATGGCTTTTATCAAAAAGTCCCAAAACAACAGATGCTAGAGTGGATGTGGAGAGAAAGGAACACTTACATACTGTTGGTAGGACCGTAAACTAGTACAACCTCTATGGAAAGTAGTATGGAGATACTTCAAAGAACTAAAAGTAGACCTACCATTTGATCCAGCAATCCCACTATTGGGTATTTAACCAAAGGAAAAAAAGTCATTTTATCAAAAACATACTTGCACCCGAATGTTTATTGCAGCACAATCCACAATCACAAAGATGTGGAATCAACCCAAGTGCCCATGAATACATGAGTGAATTAATAAAATATGGTATGTGTATACCATTGAGTACTACTTAGCCATGAAAAAAAATGGTGAACTAATATCTTTGTAACAACCTGGATGGAACTGGAGACCATTCTTCTAAGTGAAGTATTTTAAGAATGGAAGAACAAACACCACATGTACTCACTATTAAATGGAACTAATTGATCAGCACTTATGTGCACACATGGAAGTAAAACTCAATGGAAATCAAGCATGTGGGAGGGGATAGGATGGGATGGGTAAATTCACACCTAACCAGTACAGTGTACACTATCTGGGTGATGGGCACACTTATAACTTTGACTCAAACTGTACAAAGGCAATTTATGTAACCAAAATGTTTATACCCCTGTAATATTCTGAAATAAAAAGTTTTGAAATAAAAATATAAAGAGAGGTATTAAAGTCTCCTACTATGATTGCATTACTGTCAATTTCTCTTTGCAGATCTATCAATATTTGCTTCATATATTTATGTGCCTATTGTTGAGTGTATACATATTTACCAAAAACAAAAAACCTGTGAGATAATAAAAGGAATGATATAACAAAATTGTATTACTTATATTAAAAAAATTCAAACTGGCCAGGCACAGTGGCTCACACCTGTAGTCCCAAGACTTTCGGAGGGTCACTTGAGGCCAGGAGTTTGAGTACAGCCTGGGCCAGGCACGGTGGTGTGCACCTGTAGTCCTAGCTACTTGGGAGGACTGCTTGAGCCCAGGAGTTTGGAGTTACAGTGAGCTATGATCAGGCCACTACACTCCAGCCTAGGCAACAGAGCAAAATCCTGTCTCAAAAAAAAAAAAAATCAAACTGCATTGATCCTAGATTTCTAAATTGCTAACAATTACTAAACTGTTCAGTTCAATTCCACAAACACTTTTGACTGCTCAATATGGGCAAGGCACTGTGGTAGGTCTGTTGCAAATACTACGATTTAGAGATGTTGTCAGAAAGTAAATTCTCCGGCATAATACAGAAAACACATTTGGAAGGTAACACCTATCAACTGAGGTTTAAAAATTATAATTTCTTGGCATCTGTAAATCAGAGTTACGTGTTGGAAAGGAAATAACCATTTTGAATTATTCTAGAATAAGGGTTTTTATAAGAAAGGGCTGTTTTTCATTTCCTCAAGTTTTATGAGAAAGTAGAAAAAAGTAAAGCATTGAACCTAAAGACCCTGAATTTTAGGAATGGAGCATTGCATCCTGAGATGCTCACCTTTCCACAGAGAATTCCAGAAAACCAAGGTAAGAAAATTAGGCAACAACTCACAGCTCTAACTCATAGCTTTGCCAAAGAAAGACATAAGACCTACTGGTTGTGAATCCTTGTTTTGTAGCTACACATATTAAGTACCCGTAGACTTATTATTAAATAATTCCAAGTTCTAAAAATTCAGTGCAATATTATATAACACTGCTTTTCTCCCAATAAATCTAGGCTCTGTACATACAATAACTTATTCCTTTTTGTACCTGTAAGGTATTATAGTCTCTTGTGAAGGGGACCATCAGCTCCCAAAGTGATGAAAAAACCACCAGTGCTGTAAATTCAAGCTTGTAATTTGTGGCCATGTGCTCAAACAGCATTGTCAAACCATGGGCTGCTAGGTGCTTACGCTGGTATTCCTCAGACCCCTCGACAGACACAGGTCGGGTCATAGAAAGAGATACGTCCATTACCACCACTGTCGGCATGATGAAAATGATCCCAGTGTTCCCACTCAGAATGCAAACAGACAGCTATAAATAGAGAAATGCTGTAGAAAATAAATAAGGTCTTACATATAATGGAGAGAAAAAAATACTTTTCCACCATAATTTTAACCAATTTCCCAGAAATGAGTGGAGCCAAACCCCATTTAAGTTGAGGTGAGGGTAAATCTGTAGAGAATTCAGAGAGAGGAGAGCAAGAAGCTTAGTTCACTATGAGGACTGTTCTTAGTAGCAAATTCAGGTCCCTTAACTTTCATACAATCAACTTTTACACAACTTAATATAATAAACATTCCTACATCACCTCTCCAACACTTAATTTACTGAAGAACACTTCTAGTTGTCCTATGATGGTACTATTTGACAATCAGACATTCTTTTTTGGTACCATCACTATCTTAATATCAGCAGTATTACAGTGCCAGTATTTATTTTGTTGCTTGGTGCTCTTGTTTTATTAAAATGAATGTAAAATATAAAAATGAAAGGGCTAGTAAAGTCATAATCCAAATTAGACAAAGCTGGAAATCATTAAGCATAATGAAAGCAACACACTGTTAGTCTCAGTAGTATTCATTATACATAAACTGCCTAATGGTGCTTTAACTGTGAAGGAAAAAAATAAAATTAAAGAATATGTATATGAAGTTGGAATTATCTCATGAAATTGTGTAGAAAAGTCAAAATGTAGAAATAGAGGAAATGAAGAGTTCTTTAAAATTATGGATTGAGAATTAGCATGAAGAAAACATTTCTGTGCTCAAAAACCTGCTCATGAGGATACAGCTTGCTACTACTCTAATATTAAGCAAACTGTAGTCTATCAACACAATGAAGTATCATATAGCTACAAATGACATATGCAGATATTAGAAATATTTATGTAAGGTATTAGTAACTGAGAAAAGCATTTCACAGGACTGTATATATACTTCTTAAAACTTCATAAAAATCATATTGCATATATACAATTAGGGAAGACTCTAGCTGGATATAAACAGGTTAGAAATTTAATGCTCACTAATTTCGTTTCTGGAATTCATTTCAAAACATTTAACATTGACCAGACTGCTTGTTTTAGTATAGTGCCCAACTGCAAATGTGCGTTATCTCAAAATTCCCTTTGTAAGTAGGCTGTTGGGAACTCAGAACATATTGGTTTATGGAAACAATGTTATAAATTGGGGTTAGGAGAGCAAGACTCTGTCTCAAAAAAAAAACTGGGATTAGGGACTTCAGGTCAAGTAGGAAAAGCCTTTTTACCACACAATGGCCTGAGATACATTTCAGATATAGTAATGTCTCATGTATCCAACATTGACAAAGTTAAACCAGAGAAAAAAATTATTTTTCCAGACTCCTTAGAATTCCAAAATGTTTAACCATTTTAACAGAAAAAATTAAAATGTGTAGCCCTCTTCTCTGCCTCATTAAATAGTATGTGCTAAACATAATTCACCCTCTTATGATGACTTCGCATCACCACTCTAAACATCAATACTTCTCAGCACATTACTACCCTGATAGATTCACTTTATACTAGCATTTCCCCAAGTGTATGCTGCAGAACACTGTTCTGGAGGGATGCTTTAAGAAAAATGGGTTTGGGTCTATTAAAGATTCTGAGAGGCTGGGCACGGTGGCTCATGCCTGTAATCTTAGCACTCTGGGAGGCTGAGGCGGGTGGATCACTCGAGGTCAGGAGTTCAAGACCAGCCTGAGCAAGAGTGAGACCCCGTCTCTACTAAAAAAATAGAAAGAAATTATCTGGACAACTAAAAATATATATATAGAAAAAATTAGCCGGGCATGGTGGCACATGCCTGTAGTCCCAGCTACTCAGGAGGCTGAGGCAGGAGGATTGCTTGAGTCCAGGAGTTTGAGGTTGCTGTGAGCTAGGCTGATGCCATGGCACTCTAGCCTGAGCAACAGAGTGAGACTCTGTCTCAAAAAAAAAAAAAAAAAAGATTCTGAGAAATTCTACAGCAAAGAATCTAGTTTAATTTGCTAACCCTGTTTTTCCCATTTAACTCTTCTCTATATAGTCAGTGTTAAGGTCCCATGGAACAAGTATTGTATAAGAACATACATGGAAACACTACCTTATATTTAATCCAGACTGTTGTGCTCTGTTTTGGTGCCTCCTGTTTATAATTAATTGTCAGACCATCACCTTGCATTCCACTTTTTCAGTAATCCTCTGTAATCATTCTCCCTTTTTCTGATTCACTGCTTCTTGGCTGCCGTGGGCTGGAAAGCCAGGTAATCAAGCTTGTTAAAATTGTGTCCAAGGTCAAAGTACCAGGCTCTGTGAGCCTGTGGGTTTCTTCCAGAGTAAATCACACAAGATTAGGTGTATCAACTTGGTACTGTTTTGTCTACTCAGTATTTCTTATATCATTTCTGGGTCTCGGCTGTGTTGTTCAAGAAGTGAGGTCCCATACAATACTGGTTCAACTACACTACAGTAGACCATAACATAAGCTCGCCATAACATAAGCTCACTAAGGGCAGGGACCATGTCAGATTTTGCCCAGCAATCTCTCTTCAGAACTCACCACAGTAACTGGTGCATAGAAGGTATTCGACAAATATTTGATAAGAACTAATGAACCACCTCTAGTCACCAGATATATTAATTCTTTAGCAAAATACATGATAAATTTTAACTGTGGACACTAGAAACACATTTCCTCCTCATTCGAGCAGAGATATGGGGGACTCCTACACCTCCGGGCAGGTATACCATTAACCCAGCTCAAGCCTGGTAGTCCCATTCGTAGGGGCCTTTATGTTTTTTAAAAGTTGGGGATCATGAGGAGGACTGCCCTCACCTCTTAGCAGAATGGGAAACAGCTTACATAGACTTAGATCAGGTACAAAAAAGCACTTTTGGCCCATGAAATCTGTTGTAACACAGGAATGGGTGACACAGCTGGCAGTCTTGCCATCTCTGACCTCTGGAGCTGGCTCTTTCTCCTGACGCATTTGTGTCCACTCCCAAATGCATCTCCTTAACAATGGCAAAGTTGTGGGAAAACAATTTAGTGCTCAGGGTGTAAGCACAGGAGTAAAAGAGGGAACTGAATGTTCCTGAAGGATGGTTCACTCAAGCAGGCTAGGCCTGATTTAATAAAAAAAAAAATCCCTGCCCACCAGGGTTTAGCAATTTTGTGAGAACACTATTCCTCACTTGGGTTGATTCTGACCCTCAAGCCTCCCACCCTCGCGCCTTTCCCGTATGTACTGTTTACATACGACGCTTCAGACAACTAAGGGTCTTCTTTCTCAAGAACAGTGCAGTCCTGAGAATAGACACTAGCCACCTGACTGGCCCTTAAATGCCATGTCTCCATCAGCTACACATTTACACTTTTCCCTGAAGGTGACAGTTAACTCATTTATAAAGAACTGATTCCCAGCAGTTTTGCTCTCGCAGCGTGACTCCATTGAATTTCTAGGAGCCCCCCGTTCATGTTAGGGTCCTCACCTACTCTTCGGCTTTCCTGTCAGCCCGACTTCCCTTGCTCTGATGCGTCCCTCCGGAGTTCTCAGATACAATTTCATCTCTAAACGTCCAGCCTGGAAATACAGAATGCCTGCATTTGGATCGCGTCGGGGGTATGTATTTTTACCTTAAAAATCAGTCAAAATCATTTTCGGAACTGGAAGTCTCTTAAGGAAAGAGGGGACAGAGAGGGCCTGGGCAGGGGGCAAAATCGTGCAGTTTATGCGGAGCTGGAAACCCGAGCCACAGAGCGAGGAGAGGCCGGGAGCAGAGCCCCGGAACTGTCGCTTCAGAGAGGGCGCGGGGCGGCCCCCGGGGCAGCGGGAAGGCCAGGCACTGGCCCTGCGTTGTTCTTCACCCCTGAGCCCTTCACCTGTAGTCCCAACGAGCAACGGGAGGCCGCCCCGGGGCCCCCGGCGTCCTCCACTCACCCCGCGCCCATTGCCGGCCACGGTCCGTCCTCATAAGCTTTCCGCCCGCGCGCCACAGCCGGAACTACAGGGCCGCGCGACGAAAGGGAACCTGGTGCCTGCACTGCGCGCCGGGCTGGGCGGGGCGTCGAGGACCGCCACGGGCAAGGCTAAGGCTCGGCACCAGGGACGCTAGAGGGCGCGTCCTCGGCTCTCCACTGTGGCCAATCCGCGACCCTTCTCCACACAAATCCCCAACTCCGCTGAGCCCTGGCTGGGTCTGTCCGTTCGCGCCCTTCCTCCCTGCACTGCTCTCCGGCTCTCGCCGTGTTCGGGCTCCTGCCCCGCGTCCCCTCATTGACGCATGGGCCTCACCTGGCCCAGGGACTCTGTGACACCTTCACACTCACCTGGGCCCTGTCAGTGCACCAGCCTAACCCTTGCTGAGGCCCCTCACTCACATCCTCTGAACCAGTTGGCAGAATCCGCTTCTTACTCTTTTAAACTATAATTCCTGACTGAGGAGTACTCCTAGTCAGCACTCTGGGGGGTGTGTGTATACATATATATGTATAGTATAAGATATAGGGTTTTTTTGTTTTGTTTTGTTTCCTTTTAGAGACAGGGTCTCGCTCTGTCGCCGCAGGCTGGAGGGCACTGGCGCAATCGGAGCTCGCTGTAACCTCGAACTCCTGGCTCTCCGAGGGAGTAGCTGGTACTCCAAGTGCACCACAATGTCTGGCTAATATTAAATATTTTTTTGTATCGTTTGTAGAAACAGGGTCTCACTATGTTGCCCAGACCGGTTTCGAAATTCTGGCCTCAAGTGATCCTCCCACTCCAGCCTCCTAAGGTGCTGGGATTACAGGTATGAGCCACCGCACCTGGCCTATTCTGTTTATTTTTCTTAGTTGACCTGAGCCCAATTTATGTCAAGACTTGGCCTTTTGATGTCCTCAGCCAAGATGCTCACTTTATTCCCACCATCCCCTCTTTGAGGGAAGGGGAGGGAGGGTTCAGTTAGATCCCCCCCACCCTGGGCAAGGTGCATTGCTGAGGGATTTATGCTCAGGGTTTCTTGTAAGGCATCATGGGCCCTTGCCTGCCTCTCTGGCCACCTGGTGTCCCCGTTGTAGCCTGTGCCTCAGTGAGGTCCTTGAGAGGGCAAGAGGTGGCTTTCTTTCTAACCATGTAGGGATCCGAGGAATGCCAGCTAGAGGTAGGCTTGAAGGGATGCCAGCAGGCCCCTGGGTAGTTGTGGTTCAAAGAACAATGCAGTCCACTTAGGTTACAAGTGGGTACAGAAAGGCCTCTAGAAGACCTTAGGCATTTGCCACTTTTTCTTCTAGCTAGTGGGATGGGGCGAGATAGGGGGTGGGACAGGGAAGGAGGATGCTTTGAAATGAACGAAGTCTGTCTCACTTCTCACAGCTTGTTCTGTGGGAGAGTGTGGGGCCAGTTGCTGGCAGCTCTTTCCTGTCTCCTCTTTATGTCAGAAGTGGCAGAGAGAGACACGTCAGTCCCTGGGAATATTCTTGCCAGCATCTGGGCTCAGGGGCCTGCAGACTGCCCTCTTTGCTTCAAAACTTCTTTCCCCAACCTGACTGGTCTCACCGTCTCCAGACCTTGTTATGCACTGGGCTCTAGGTAAGTAAGGCTGCAGCCTAATTACTTAGTCATAATTTCTCATCTTCCCCTATTGGGAGGGTTGTGGCCAAGAATGTGTGGGCAAGGGAGTTAACTGGTTACTCTTAATGTGGCAATGACTCAGCCATAGGGTTACTGTTCTTCTGGGAGTTCCCACTCAGTTCCACAGTCTGATTCATTATCTCACCCAGTCCTAAAGCTTAAGTTTACTAGTTTGCTGATGGGCGATCAGATCTGGTGACCTAGTCCTTCTGAATAACAGGCTTTTGGGAAACTGGGAAAGCAAAAGATCAACTTATTAAATTGACAATAAAAGGTAGAACTACCAAGAGAACCATGTCACTCAGGGCAACTGATGTGTTTGGGGTTTTTTCCTCCTTAGTGGAATCCCATTAAAAATGAGAAAGTTGTTCAGTGAATATAAAATCAGAGAGCATCAGCACAAAGGGTTAGAAGGTCTAAAAGGAGATGTTTTTCAAGCCACAGCTGGCTGATAAATTTCTTTTCCCCGCTCAAGAGACCCTCAGCATTTGCATGTTAACACACATTAAAGGAAATCAATAAACAGCTTCCTTTTCATAATCTCTCATCCCCTCTATTTTTTCCTTCCTTGAAACAATGGATAGTTGTCACAGAGCCTTTGAAAGGCAAAGTATTTGGCCTCAGTCTGACAGAGTAAAGGTTAATGACAAAAATACCAAGCCATTTGTAGGTGTTAGATACTGGGGCTCAAAGAGACTTCCAGATGTACAATTCTCCTAGGGCATGTGTTGAAAATGCAGATTCCCAGGCCCTGCTGACTGACTTGGAATTTCATAGCTTGGTGCCTGAGAATCTCTGTTGCTAAGTTCCCAAGATGATTTTTATCTACAGAGATGAAAGGTAAGGAGTAAGTGAAGAAAAGGCCAGGAGGGGTGGGGAAGCGGTGGGCCCACGTCCCTTTTCCTTTCTTCCTTCCCCTCCTGCTCCGCACCCTCACTTCCCTACCCTCTCCTGTCCTTTACCCTGCATCTTCCTCCCTGCCCCTTCTAGGCCTGACCCTGTCCACTTCCAAGTCATACGTCTAATTTCCACTATTTTCACCAAAGCAGAAGTCCAAAGAAATCACAGATATGACCCTCTCTCTTCTGAAAAGAATTCATATGGAAATCTTCAAACATAGACCAAGATAGGGGGATTAGCACAATAAATCTCCATGTGCCCTTCACCTGATTTCTACTGTGAACTCAATCTTCATCTCCTTTCACTTACACCCCTACCCACTTCTCCCCAACATATTATTTTTATGCATATCCCAGATAGCGTAACATTTTATCCATAAATATTTCTATATATGTCTCTAAAAGAAGCTTTAAAAACATAATTACAATGCCATTATCAAATGTAAAATAATTAACAATAAATTCCTAATGCCACTAAATATCTAGTCAGCTTTCAAATATCCAGTTTTATCATAAAGATCATAAATTTTACTTTTTTACACTTCGGTTGTTTGAATCAGGATCTGAGTGAGATCCAAACATTGCAATCTGCTGATATATCTCAAAAGTTTCTTTTAATATGTAGGTTTCTCCCTCCCTATTTCTTTTCCTTTGCAACATATTTGATGAAGAAACTGTGGCCTCTTTTAAAAAATCGCTCTCAATCCTCTTGCAGTCTTTTTCAGAACATTTGAGAAAACCACAAAGCTTCTCTCTATTTTAAATCATGAAAAGACTTGCAGAACAAAGAAAAGCTTTTACGCATTTCCAATTCCAATTAACTTTGCCTCTGCTCTGTAAATAGGATGAGACTTATCCACCACTGGATCTCCAGGGTCTAGCATGTGATGCATTTGTGGAAAGAAGATAGGAGGGAAGGAGAGAGGTTATTAGGAAAAATGGATTTGCATTTGCGGAAAGAAGATAGGAGGGAAGGGAAAGAGGTTATTAGGAAAAAAAGTCAAAGGGGAAAGCACAGAAAATTTGGTAGATACTACATTTCTCTAAGAAAGTAAAACTGAACTTCTTTATTCAGGACAAACTCTCCTTAAAAAGTGTTATAAAGTCTGAATTTCTAAAGTCCCCTCATGATCTGGTGCCAACCTAGCTTGAGAGGCTTATCACTGACCCCCTTAAAACCTTGGTAGCATATTTCATTGAAAAAACAGATAAAGCAAAATAAAACAAAATTTTTTTAAATTATGAAAGTAATTTGTGTCTATGGGAAAAATTCGAAGTTTCAAAATAAAGTGAAAAATAAGCATTCCCTTTCCTACAACTAACGATATATATACCTCCCTGCCTCAGGTGTGGTTCCAGCCACTGGCTTGGAGAGGTGAAATACCAGAGAGTTCGTTTTTGTTCATTCTCTGCCTATTGGTGACAGAAGTACAGCCATTCTTACATATGCTGTGCAAAATTGTCTCTACATATGTATGTGTATATGTGTGTACACATATTTTATGTATATGCTGCATAAATATAACATTATATATAATACTTTCTCATTAAATGCAACAATGTTATATATACAGTTCTGTGCCTTGCCTTTGTTATTATTGATTTACTGATATATCCTTGGCATCAGCCTCATTCCTTTTACCTGCTGTATATAATTGACTATTGGAAAGATGTGCCATGATTTATGTAACCAGTTTTCTATTAACATTTAGATATATTTCAGTTTTTGCTATCACAACCAGGGCTGGAATGGGCCTTGTAGACTATTGTAGGGGCTTTTATTCCAACTGAGGTGGGAAGCCATTGGAAAGTTTGGCACACAGGAGGGACATTATCTGATTTACAGTTTAACAAGGTCACTTAGGCTGCTGTACCCGGTTTACACTCCCTCACCAGGATCGGGACTGGGTATTATTTAAATTTCTTAGTCCTTGTCAATTTATAGGCAAAAAAAAAAAAAAGGTATCTTGTTATGCCTCAATCATCATTCCTTTGTAAAATCAGATTTGACATATGAGTTTTACTTGGTGGGCTGTTTCTCACTTAGAGGGGGATTGAATCATACTGGTACTGTGTGGACTCCTGCTCAGCCACACTAAAGCCTTCTGATGACCAGGTGTGGTGGCTCACTCCTGTGGTCCCAGCACTTTGGGAGGCCGAGGTGGGAGGATCCCTTGAAGCCAGGAGTTCAAGACCAGCCTGGGCAACATAGCAAGACCCTGTCTCTACAAAAAATAAAAAAATTAGCGAGGCATGGTGGCTTGCACCTGTAGTCCCAGCTACTCGGGAGGCTGAGGCAGGAGGATTGCTTGAGCCCGGGAGTTTGAGGTTGAGTGAGCTATGATGACACCACTGCATTGCAGCCTAGGCAACAGAGCGAGACCCTGTCTCAAAAATAAATAAATAAATACATACCCTCTGATGTCACCTGTCTGATCTTTTCTATAGAACCCAGGTCCCTCCAGATAGGTACCAGACAGTGAGGATGAAAACCTGTCTCTGAGCTGGACTCAACCTGAAGTGTCACCACCTGCATCTCCCTGCCTCAGGTATGGTTCCAGCCATGAGACTTTCGAGTGGACATTTTCCACTCTTTCCATGTGTGGCCCAGGTGCCCCATCTGTGAGCACCTCCCTTACCGGAATGTACTTTTTCAGTCTGTCAACAAATATATTTATTTATTGAATACATTTATTGAGTGCCAGGCACTGTTCTGGGCTCTAGGGATTCAGTGGTGAATAAGACAGGCAAGCCTCTATCTTCCTGGAGCTCACTTGCTCATAAGAAATGCAGTCATTAATCAGATGATTGCACTGATCTATACATAGTAGAGTGTTGTAACAATGGAATGCATGGGGGACATGCTGTCCCTTCTAACACAATCTGACTGTGATTTCCAAAAGCAGGACAATAACAACAACAGTACCAGGCACTGTTAATATGGTTTATGTATTAATTTCCTTAATCCTCACAACAACCCTATCAAGCAGGTAATGTCATTTCACACAATGAGAGGTTTACAGCCACTGAGAAGTTAAATAACTTGTCCAAACTCATGTGGCTCGTACAGATGATGCTTCCATTCTTGGCTGAGCAGCCAACTTTTCTACAGCCTGTGCCACAATCCCATGAGAATAAGACAGAAGGAACTGCATTCACTCCCAGCAAGTAGGATTTAGGTTAGACACTGGGAAGAACTCCTTGACGACATTTATGAGCGTATGAGAGAAAGAAATCACTTTTCTGGGAATTTACTTCTCCCCTGAATTTTTTTATACTACATAAATATAATAACATTATATTCCAGAAAAAAAATCACTCATAATTCCACTTTGTGAATTGTGTTCCTTTTTTCATCTTTCTGGGCCAGATTGGGACTGTGTTAAACAGTTGGTGTGAGAAAGAAAGGAACTAGATCTGCCTCTGCTCATGGCAGCATAAGGCAAAGACGTGTAACTAGCAGAGCTCAGCCCCCGTCCCCAGGCTTCCAACATCCAGAATGACCGCAGGACACCCAGAGGTGAAGCTAGCTCTTCCACAGGGGATGGCCACTGCTGTGGGCTTCAGCAGAGGGAGCCAGTTCCCATCCTGTTATTCTAGGCCCCTCAGGGCGAAGTGGGGCAGAAGCGAGGCAATGAGGGATTCCTACTACTTCAGATGAAAGTAACCCAAAGCAGCATGCCGGGGAAGCAGGGAAGGGAGAAGGGTACAATCAGTAAATATCAGGCAGAGTCAGCAGAACGACTGAAATGGCTTCCGCGTCATCACTGGGTAGGGTCATGAGGCCCCAGCTCCCTCCCTGCACTCCCACTTTGATCGGCTCCAAGTCCTGGGCTAGAGGTGCAGGAGGCTCAGGGCGCCAGCTCCTCAGGCACCTTGGGACGTCCCAGCCTGCTCTGGGGAGACCCATTAGTAGCTTGGGGCTAACTGAGGTCTTCTGATCTCTTAAGCCCCAGGCACTTTCTCTTGGTTTCCTCAGAGCGCCTTATGAATCTTTCTCAAACTTTCCACCACCTGAGTGTGGAAACCCTGGACCACTTCTCATTCCCATAGTTTAGAAAGTTTGAGAATCACCCCCAGGTCCCCCATTGACTCTGGGGGCTCACGGCAAGCCCATCTGTGTCCCTGGTGGAAAGCCCACCCCCTCAGGCTTGGTCAGAGGCACGGGGACCAAGAACTTGTACAATGCCCTGATAAGCTTCTTAGAGGAGGCGGTATTAGCCAGGATCGGATATTCTTCCCCTGAGATGCCCTTCACACCCGACCCTGCCTTGAATTAGGATTCCATAAGGGCACTGGGGGCAGGAGAATGGGGTGTTCCCTGCTGTCCAGCTTCAGACCCACTCTTTGAGACCCTGGATTCTGACAAGTTCCCAGAACTGAGGAGACACCCAGATGTCGAGGTTTGAAGGTAAATGATGTGATTAGGTAGGCGGGATCGGCTGGGGTGCCAGCTCAGCTCTGTTACATAACACGGGCACGCCAGAAAGAAAGAGAGTGTCCCCAGTTTCTGTAGGAGATACAAGTGGGCTTGCTACAAAATGCTGAGTTCATGACAAGGGACAGCATGGATGCAGGGAGAGAGTGGATAGAAAATTATAGAGATCAGGACAAAGAAGGAAGTGTGTTTATTCCTACTTCTCCTTTTGCTTGTTCCTCTTTTGCTTTTTAAGACAATTGCGTCTGCATCTCTAATTAGTGTGGTGTGCTAGAAAGAATGGGGAATTAGGTGGTTCAGCCACTTGGCTACTCACCAGCTGTGTGATTTTAAGCAAGTCACATCTCCTCTCTGGACCTCAGTGTCTTCCTGTCTCACACGAGGAGTTGGTTATACCAGACAGAGTCTACAGGGTACTCAGATCACTTCGAATATATTACTATTATATAGAAAACCAATCAAGTCGAGTTATTGTTTTGTAATAATCTGTGAACATTGATTAGAGATTTAAGAAATACATACTTGGGCCGGGCCTCAATGCCCCTCTTTATAAAATGAAGATTCTTTGAGGGCCTTTCGTGTTCTTCCCTCCTGCATCCTGTGTAAAACTAACCCTTGATGTAGCACTTAATTCTCTTCAATGCTTTTCACAGACCTTGTGTGCTTTTGCTCTCTCAACATTCCTGTGACATAGGTATTATTACTATTTACGTAGGTATTATCATTATGACAAAATTTAATTTAATTTAAATTTAAAGTATTATAACATGCACATGATAAAAATGTCAAACTAATAGACTACACAGTAAAAAGTCTCCCTCTGACCTCTGATCCTCAGTTTCCCTTTCCCAGCTGTTTTCCCACAGATCATCTTTACATAATCAACATCTATGTTATCACACCCATTTCACAGGTGAGGCACCAAAGCTTAGCCTGTCCAGGATGACACAGCTGGTAAGCAGCAGAGCAGGGAATCCAGGCCTTTGTCTCTATTCCCCATGTTCCTCCCACCACACCCCACTCTCTGGGAAGCTCCATGACATTAACTTTTAAGCTTTGTCCTCCCTGGATTGATATGGTGGAATCATTTTAAGTTAGTTGAGAAATACACATGAAGCCTTAATGTTCCTGGCAACGCCCTCTACTGCTGCCTATTTTAGTCAACAGCTTAAAATCATGTCTCCCCTACCTCCTTACTGCCTTTGATAAGGTGAGAACTGTGGTCTGGGTACCAACTATGGATGACTGAGCTCCCAGCATCTTAGGCTTGGACCTGCGGAGTACTGGCAGGAAGCCCAGAGAGGACTAGGTAGACTCTACAGAGCACCCAGGATCAGCTCAGGAACCTGGGCTGCTGGCATGCCGACACAGCATAGAGGATCTCTAGGTACTCTTTCTCTAGCTTTGTCCCAAGGGCAGGCATTGGCCCCTGGAGCAGGGGGCAGGGGTAGTTTGCTCCAGCAGAATCGACTGTGCACCGCCCCCCGCTCCCACAAACCCCCCTGTATAATACTTTTGTGTCCCTGGGGCTTCTATCATCACTTTTGTCAAGATAAGAGTATTATGGATCCCAGATCTCCTCTTAATGGCAAATAATCTCTCTTTTTGTTCCGCCTAGGTTTGTGGATACCCCCTGGCTGGGCTTCATGGAGAAATCTTCCCTGATCACCAACCTGAATCACAGAGCAGCCTCCATCTTTCCCTGGACAGAATGAGAGGCCTTCTGTAACCAGACATAGCTGGCCATCATGGGGAAACTGATCAGGATGGGGTCACAGGAGAGGCGGTTACTCCGGCCAAAGCGGCTTCATTGGAGTCGCCTCCTCTTCCTGCTGGCAATATTGATCATCGGTTCCACCTATCAACACCTGAGGAAACCCTGGGTCCTCCCCTCATTGTGGGCAGAAGTCTCTTCACAACAGCCTGTAAAACTGGCCAGCCGGGACCTCCCCAGTGATGAAATGATGATGGTGAGCGGTGACCTTCCAAAAGCTAGCTCTGAAATGGAGAGTGAGATGGTGGTTCCCCAAGGCACAGCGGGCAGGGATGCAGCAACACCTAGCACAACAATGGAGAACACCCCCAATATGCCCAGAGGAACAGCCAAGATTATTCCAACAACAACCAAAAATACTTACAGCCCAACAGCAGCAGGTACAGAAAGAGTGAAGGAAAATGCCCCAACCACATCTAGTAGAGTACTGAATCACTACACCCCAACTGCAAGCAGACAACCAGTAAAATATTATACCCCAATACCCAGGGGAGAAAGGCAGAGCCACGGCCCAACCAAGGCCAGGGAAAAGGTAAAGAAGTACACCGCATCCCCACCTGTTAGAACAGTAGACACTTACGTTCCGTCTACATTCGTGGCAAAGGAAACAAGCCATGCGACCACCCCTAGGACAACAGCGAAAGACAGTGAAACTATGGCAACCTATAAAATATTGAAAACCAACTCTCCCAAGGGAATAGTGGAGGAAACCACCCCAGATACTCTCAAGGTATCTGCCACCCCAGATACTCTCATGGTTGATAACACCCCAACCTTCCTGACACATGAGGTAGAAACAAACATCTTGACTTCTCCAAGGAGTATAGCAGAAAAGACCACCCTGACTACCCCCAGAAGAGTGGAAAATAACAGCTCAACCAGTCCCTGGGGGTTAGTGGGAAAGAACAACCTGATGACACCCCAGAGAACAGTCCTGGAGCACACCCCGGCCATCTCTGAGGGGCAAGTGACAATCAGCACCATGACAGGCAGCAGCCCAGCAGAAACCAAAGCCTCTACTGCTGCCTGGAGTGTTAAGAATCCCCCGCCCAGAACCAGTGCATCAGCCATCAGAACGGCCCCAGCCACTGTCTGGAGGCTGACAAAGAAAGCTTCCACACCACCCAGCACCTCCGCAACCCTCAAGATCAGGGCAGATCCGACCACCCAGGTCCGTCAGTGTGTGGTTGTGGACCCAGCCCCGGCCATGCCCATCGCCCCCTCCCTGAACCTGACAACCGCCCTGCTCCCAGAGGTACCCAGTCCCAGTCCCTCAGAGCTGCCTCCCGGCTGGTCAGACCACCACCCCAAGGCAGAGTACCCCCCAGATCTGTTCAGTGTGGAGGAGCGGCAGCAGGGCTGGGTGGTGCTGCACATCTTCGGCATGATGTACGTGTTTGTGGCATTGGCCATCGTGTGTGATGAGTACTTTGTTCCAGCCTTGGGTGTCATCACAGACAAGCTGCAGATCTCTGAGGATGTGGCAGGCGCCACGTTCATGGCTGCTGGAGGCTCTGCCCCTGAGCTCTTCACCTCCCTCATCGGTGTCTTCATTTCCCACAGCAATGTGGGCATCGGTACCATCGTGGGCTCTGCTGTATTCAACATCCTCTTTGTCATCGGCACCTGTGCCCTCTTCTCTCGGGAAATCCTCAACCTCACCTGGTGGCCCTTGTTCCGTGATGTCTCCTTCTACATCCTTGACCTGATGATGCTCATCCTCTTCTTCCTGGACAGCCTGATTGCCTGGTGGGAGAGCCTGCTACTGCTGATGGCCTACGCCCTCTATGTGTTTGCCATGAAGTGGAACAGGTGGATCGAGCTCTGGGTGAAGGAGCAGCTCAGCAGAAGGCCAGCAGTCAAGGTCACGGCCTTAGGGGACCTCAGCAAGGTAAGGACAGGCCGGCTCAGGCTTCTCTAGCCCCTTTGAGGAGAAAGAATGCGGGGAAGCAAGGGACTGAAGAATAGAAGGTGCTCGGTCAGACCTCGAGAGATGAATGCTTTGGTTCCCTCGCTATTTATCCAACATTTACAGAGTGCCTGTTCTCTACCAGGCATCATGCGGAGGCCTTTGCAAGCGTGACCTTGGCTCGACCCCTAACCACCCTATCAACTGGTTATTATTGTGATCCCCATTTGTAGGAAAGGAAATTGAAACCTAAAGAAGTTAAACCACTTGTTCAAGGTCACACAGCAAATAGGCAGTGGAACTGGGATGTGAACCAGGATGTCGGTCTGACTGGGTCTTTGGAAATGACATTTGAGTTGAGCTCTGGAGAATGTCCAAGGAGATACCAGGCAGGGAAAAATGATAATCTCTTCCATGTGCATAGTGTTCAGGGTTTATCTAGCACCTTCAGTTTCATTTAATCCTGTTTGTTCACATTACAGACTTAGACGGGCTGGGGGCTTGGATGGGGTCTGAGAAGGGGGAGGATTTTTTTGTTTTGTTTTGTTTTTAAAATATTAGAGAGGATGGGAGCTCCACTCATCCACTGACAAGCCAGCCCAGGGGGCAGAGCCCTCTCTCTGTGCCTACCGGAGACCAGACACCAGGAGCACCAATCCTGGGGCTTTCTCCCAGCTCAGAAGTTCCTTTCCAAGAACTTCTCTGCCCCCTTGAGGGGCCTTCCTGCTAAAGTCACTGGATGATTCAACAACTTGGGAGATGAGATTAAATTGGGGAAGTGATCACTGAAAATTCATTGCAAAGTTTTTTGTTCCTTGAGACTCTAAAGCGAGGGTACCTTAGGGAACACAGACCCTGTTTCTCTCCTGCTCCTAAAGGGTGAGTTTGGATGAGGGTTGACTTACAGCCTGCTGGTTCCAGGTCTTAGAGAAGCTGCTGGTGCAAGCAGAATTTTGTGCACAAAGAGTGGAAGGACTTAGTTGCTTAATCCAGAGCAGTTTTGATGAGTGGGCAGGATGGAGACCAAACTCAGCAACATGTATGAAAGATACATGAGGCAAGGGAGATTAAATGCACTTACTTTAGAATCTTTGTGAGAACATGGTGTTCTGGCCAGAGCACAGAACGGAGAGCCAGGAAAGCTGGGTTCTAATCCAATTCTGCCTCCAATGAATGCTGTGAGCTTAGACAGGTCCCTTCCCCTTCCCCAGGGAAATGACAGAGTCCAACTAATCACCAAAAGGTCCTGTCTAACTCTAACATTCTGTGATAACGTCCTGTATCCAAGAGAGTTCAGTTCTGGCAGGACCCAGTACAATGGTTGTTTGTCTAATCTGGCAGATGGCCACAAAAGAATTGTCCTGCCCAGGGTCATATAGCCAGCAGGTAGCAGAACTGGAATGGAAACCCTAACTCCTAACTTCCCATTCAGTGCTATTTCCCACCAGACTACTGCTCCACGCAGCCAGAGGCTTAAGAAAGAAAAGGAGGCTCAGAGCATGTCATAATTTAATCTGAGGAAACAGGAGGCTTCCTCCTAACGAAGTCCTCCGGGCAGGCCTCGCTAAGGGGTGGCCGTGAAGTCCTGGGATTCTCCTCTGAAGAAAGCACCTGATGCCTTGGTGTTTTCAGAATGCCTCTCACTTGCCTCCCAGTTCTTTATAGTAATTCTGCTTTTATTTAAACTCTATAAATTCTGAACTTTCCATTTCATCAGAGCTAGACCAACAAAGCAAAGCTTGCCAAGCAAATGAAGGATAATCATGATTTCAAAAGACAATTTGTAACCTGCTTAAGAGACTCTGCAAGGGCTTTAGTAGCAGCTCTTTGCCAGCCAGTAAGCGCAGTGCTAATTATAACTCTGCTCTTATCTATTTGTTGAAACAGATCCAGTATTACTTGTAATTGACCGCATTATTTTTTTAAAAGCAGGTTGAATTACCGATACTTGAAAGTAAATATATATTTAAAATTAAAAACCTACAGTTAGAACTTTCTATCACTAACAAACACCTTCTAAAAGTTAGTCCAAATAACTCAAGAACCACAGCTATTTAAAAATCGTTCTTACACACGTGTGCATTTGGAGTTTCACCTCAGGGTTCTTGTAGCCAGAGAGAGGGAACTACTTTAGCTTGTACCTTTATATCTGTGTCTGGCTGGCCGAGACCTATGATCTGGTTAGAGGGAAATAAATTATCCCACGCTTCACTGACAGACTGAGGGCAGGCCATTCTTGAAGCTGTTCTCTGAAAATGCAGTCTTTGATCTAATAAACCATGCTGCTATTCTTTTTTGTGTGTTAAGTCTGTACTCACCCTTGTAAAGTATTTTACCTTCACTCTGACTGTGAAAAAACACACCTGCTCACACACTCACACTCACTGGTTCATGCCTCTTCCTGACTAATGGGTCCCTTCTCTGAGCATCGCCTCAGGAAGGCAGGGGTCTAGGGAAGCTGGGCTTATTCAGTTGGCCACAGCTCCCAAGTTGGGGAAGTCAGGCAGAAGTGGGGCAAGGCCAGACAGAGTGGTTGGGAGGCAAGGAGCAGGGCTGGGAGGTGAAGTCACAGCCATGGCTGCTCAGGAAGTCTAAGCAGAGGAGCGGAGTGGAGGGCAGCACGAGCCAGCTACTTCTTGGAGAGACACAGGAAAGACAGCTGGGCCTACCGCTTCCTCTGTTGCCAACCTGGGGGAGGTGGAGATGGGGCGGCCACGTCAGGCTCCTCATTGCCACTAAATGGGGAAACAATCTTTGTAGTTCCTAAAGGGCTGAGCCCAGTGTCTTGTTCCTAGGAGTTCCGTAAGTGTTTGGTTCAGTTTCTTCGGGGAACCCTAACAGTCCATGGGCTCCAGTTTGTCCAGATAAAGGAATTGGGGAAGGAATCCATGCTTGCTTATAGAGAGCCTATTTTGTGTGTGTGTATATACATGTGTATACATATATAATAAATATATTAAAATAGATATAAATACACAAAATATACAAAATCAAAGATAATATAATAAAATATATTATATTTATATATACGTATAATCTCCACAATGTCTCATAAAATCCTACAAGGAACAGATTGTTATCTCCATCTTGCAGATGAGAAAACTGAGGCTCAGAGAGGATAATTAACTTAGCCAAAGTGACACAGCTAGTTAGTAGTCCTTACCGTTGACCATCAATCATTATATCTGGGTTTTAACCCAGGCTCCACTGCTAACTATCCGTGTTACCCTGGGCTGGGCGAGTCAATGCAATTCAACAAACCAGTATTATTAAGGACTTAAATGAAAAGCAGTATGGGAAATAAAAAGATTATGTCTCTTCCAGTAGAAGGGACAAGCATAGAGAAATTAACTGCAATGAAGGGAACCCTGTGCAAAATACTACGAAGTCACTTTGCTTTTCAAACAGGCCTGAGATTTCTCATCTGTGACGTGAGTGGGATGAGCTAGTGCAGAGGTTGGCAAACTTTTTCTGCAAAGGGCCCAACAGTAAATATTTTAGGCTTTGTCAGAGACTGTGTCAGAGACTATAGTCTCTGTCAGGCCTACTCGACTCTGTCCTTGCAGTGTGAAAGCAGCTACAGACAATAGATAAACCAATGAGAATGGTCACGTGGCATTTCACTAAGAGCAACGTGTCTGCAGGTATTCTCCTACCTGAACAGCTTGGAGACATGCAGTCAGAGGAGAAGGATCATTTTGTTACGGAATATTCACCCAACTGATGCTGTTGAGTTTCTGAGCCGGAGGATCTTTCACTTTACTTTTTATTCTGCCCTGAGTATCTAGAATCAGGATAAAGGTTTTTGGGGAGTGGTTATAATCAGAATTCACTTAAGAGTATTTTCAGAAAAAAGTAAAGACTTAGTACTGGACATAGACATATAGTGAGTATTTTAGTCTCTTTTTCGACATTGGCTGAAAAAAAATTCAAAGCTAAAATTTTTTCCAATAACATTGTCAAATTGCCATATATTTGATTGAGAATGCCTTTTATGACCTCAGTAAGGAAATGGTAAATGTTTGTATAGTTATCAACAGAGTCTAACTTAGCTCCCTCTGAAACTTTATCCCTGCTCTTGAAGCTCTCAATGAATTTGTTCTGGCCAAAAATGATAATCTCTGCCCTGCCTTGACCACGAATAGTCACGGAAAGCCGACAGCAGAGCGGAGGCACTAGGCAGGCTAAAAAGCCTTATTGGTATTTGAAGGACAATGAGGCCCTTCTTTATACAGGACAAGATTCGCCAGGAAGGACCAGCCACCTGCCGGAGGTGCGTGATGGCAAGACAGCCCCGTGGAAAGCGACTGGCAAAAAGGGATGCAAAGCAGGACTGAGCCTGGTGGGGCCCCCTTTGGAGGCCCCGTACCCTCATTCCGCTGCCAAGAATACCTTAGAGTGTGAAACTCTGGGGCAAAGTCTGTCATTCTTTCTTAAATGCACTGGGGGCTATTTTCTCCCTGGCAGGATTTTTCACTGAACCAACCAATAAGACCTCAAGCAGACAAATCTGGTACCTCCTTAGGGGCTGGTCCTCCCCTTTGTTGTCAGGGTTGACATTTATCCCAAGGGCTCCTATCAGTGGCCTGTATAGCCAGCTGCCTGCTACGGAGGCAGGGGTGTGTGGGCAGGAAGCAGCCACCACGGCTCCTCCTGCCTCTGTGGTCCCCACCGGAGTCCACTGTGCTCCCAAAGAGCCCATCTTGGCCTGGGCTGAGGGGTTCCCTCCTTTAACTCCCTGAATAACAGTAAGCTTTCCTCCAATTGTCAGGAAAAAATAATAGGAGTAGAATTCTCAATTTTTGATTTGTTTTCCTCATAAAATTTTCTTACGCTTTCAGTGTTCACCTGCTAGTGGGTGCTAGCAGATGACAAAATGGATGCATAAGAAACAAACAAATATTAACAGAAAAACTCGAAACATCTGATTGTGCCTAGTCCAACAGCTTGTTGTTTTCATGGATATGTATAAGCTTGAAGTTGAGATTTTACATACATTTGTACAACATAGTAATATTTTCTCCTAGTGCATATGATGGGATCAAATATGAAAGTAGATATTCATGGTGTTCTACAAAGAGCAGCATGATTTCTAGATGCTCTGCCACCTGAATTAATTGGACATATAAAGCCAACGGAAAATTTTTTAGTGTGGGCATATGGATGATAAACAAGTAAAATAAATTTTTTTTTTTTTGAGACAGAGTCTCACTCTCTTGCCTGGGGCGAGTGCCGTGGCGTCAGCCTGGCTCACAGCAACCTCAAACTCCTGGGCTCAAGTGATCCTCCTGCCTCAGCCTCCCGAGTAGCTGGGACTACAGGCATGCGCCACCATGCCTGGCTAATTTTTTTTTCTATATATATATTTTTTAGCTGTCCAATTAATTTCTTTCTATTTTTGGTACAAACAGGGTCTCGCTCTTGACCCTGGTCTCGAACTCCTGAGCTCAGAACGATCCTCCCGCCTCGGCCTCCCAGAGTGCTAGGATTACAGGCGTGAGCCACCGCGCCCGGCCCAAGTAAAATAAATTAAGAAGATAATTTCAGAGTGTGATGAGTGCTGTGAAGGAAATAAACAAGGTATGTAATAGGGAGTGCAGATAGGGAGCTCCCTTCAGCGAGGGAGAGCAGGAGAGGCCTCTCAGAGGAGAGATCAAACAGAGACCTGCAGAATGAGAAGAAAAACCATCTCATGCTCCATGGGAAAAATTCCTGGAAGAGGGAACAGCATTTGCAAAGGCTCAGAGCTGGGAAAAGATGGAGGCCAGTGTGGTTAGCAAGTAATGGGGAGAGTGGCCTAGGATACCGCTGGAGAAGAAGGTGGGAGCTACTTCACGCAGGGCCTTGCGCATAAGATACAGAGTTTAGATTTATTTGAAGCTCAACAGGGGAATGAAATAATGAGAGTCCTATTTAAAAGGTCACTCCCTAACTGCTGTGTAAAGAATATCCAGTTAGGAGGCCGTTCTGTGCAGATAGCTAGCTAGATAGATACTACTAAGCTTTTTGGCTTGAGCAGCAGGGTGGGTGGTGGTGCCATCACTGAAAAGGAGAAGACTTGAGGAAGAATAGGTTTACGCAGGCTCAGGAGTTCCCACACTGGAATGATGAATTTGGGTGCTTAGGTCACTTTGAAGTGGATATGCCCAGGAAGCAATTGCACGAATGAGTCTGAAGCTCAGGAAGAAAGTCTGGGCTGGAAACAGAAAATTGTGAATCACCAAAAAATGTATGGTAATTAAAATCAAGGACTGGCTGATACTACTGTGAAAGAGAGAGACAGTCTGGGACTAATCCCTAAAGAACCCCAACATTCATTCACTCAGCAAACATTCGTTGAATAACTTTGTGTGAGGCCCGTGTAGGGTCTGCGATATGGTGATAAATAAGGCACTGTCCCAGCTCTCAAGGAGCTTAGCCTAACAGAGGAGCTAGAGTTGACCTCGCTTTTATGGGGCCTGAGGTTAATTAAGAAAAAGAATGTAAATTCATTGCTGCAAAGTTAGGTGTCAGCCTTGGAAAAGCGTTTGTGCAGGGAAGAGATGGGCCCTGGAGCTTAAGCTTCACCAGCTGCGTGGTAAATCTTCCTCAGCGCCGAAGACGGACAAGTGACGCCAATAGTTACAATATCAGGTGTAGTGATGTAGGTAAGTGCTAAGGGATTTGGTACTGCGGAGTGGACATCTCAACAGATCAGAGGGGCAGGAAAGGCTTCCTAGGGGAGGTGATACTTAGCCAAACCGTGAAGGCCAAGCAGGAGTTCACTGACTGAAGAAGGGGTAGGGAGTCTCGTGGGCATATGCAAAGGCCAGAGGAATGAGAGAATGTGAAGAGACTACAGCCGTGCCGTTCACCATGGTGGCCGCTAGCTGTACGGCTATTGAGCACTTGAAGTGTGGCTAGTCTGTTTCGAGATGTGCTGTAAGTATAAAATATACACTGGGTTTCAAAGGCTTAGTATGAAAAAAAGGATGTAAAATACCACAATATTTTTTATATTAATAACATGTTGAAATTATATTTTTGGCATATTGGGTATAAGTAAATTATTAAAATTAATTTCACATGTTTCTTTTACTTTTTAAAAAATATGGCTAGTAAAAAATTAAAATTGTGTCTGGCTTGCTTTCTATTTCTGTTGGACAGCAGTGGACTGCAAGCAAGCAGGAGGCTGGTGTGTGCTAAGTAAAGGGGTCTGGACTCCCACTGAGGACAGGGGCTCCCGGGGTGTGGGAGAGGGACGTCATGTGCTTTGCTCAGAAACACACTCTGGCTGAGATGAGAGGTGGAGAATGAACCAACCAGAAGAGAAACAGATCAGGAGTCAGTAGGTGTTGCAGGACTGTAGGCAGGAGAGTGGAGAGAAAAATTAGAGAACTTTCAAGAACTAGGCCTGATGGCTAACCGGGTGTGGGCTTTGAGGGAAAGCGAGGAATTTGTGCAGACGTCTAGGTTTCCAGCACAGACAAATGGAGCAGATCAGGGTGCGAGACTGTACTCAGTGAAGGGCCAAAGTGAAGAGTGCCCTACCTGAGTGTAGTCTGGGTAAAAGGCAGGACTCAGACCAGGGATTCAGTAAATATTTGTTGAATGCATTTTTTACAAAAATGTCACAGACTAAAATGTGTGCTTTGGGAAATGTGTAATGGATGGTCTGGAAGAGGACTTGCTACATGAGTGAGGAATATATCATGAATTAGAGGTCAGCAGGGCAACCCCCAGGGGCTGCCACAGTTTGCCAGCCCAGGTCCCCATGGAGAGCTGTGAGGGGTCCCCTTGCTCAACCTCACTCAGCAAGAGGCATCACAGGTGTTAGGCCGGCATGAAGACATCGTCTTTGGTTATCTCAGCCACTTTGCTAATTTTTATGAGGAGAAGGAGAATGGGGCAATATGACCGGTGAATGTGTTCGTGACAAGGGCATATTCAGAAAGCACCCACGTGCCATACTGCTGCCCATAAATGGGCCCATCAACCACACCCAAATGTAGACAAACATTCGTGTCCATTTGTAATACTGTGAGTGTTATCTATTTCACGGAGCTAGCTGTACTGAATAAGAAAATAGATGTGGAGGACTTCAGAACGTGGGAAGTGCATACTGAGGTTAGCAATGAACAACGAACCTGTAGGAAAGTATTTTGGCTTGAATAAATCTGAATGGCAGGGAAACCATCAGGGGCATGCGCCTTGGGCAAAGGTTAGTCTTTCTGTCCCTCTGTGGACAGAACCAGTCACCCCAACATACAGCCTCACAGTTCTCTGCCTCTGAAGGGAACTCATTGAGCAGGGTTGGACCTTATAAATACTGAGATGGCCAAAGGGGGTTGGTGCTATAGCCTCCTGTATCCCAGTAAACTTAAAGGTGTGTCATGAAAGAGTTGAGGGGGATTTGTTGAAATGC
The DNA here is from genome assembly GCA_004363605.1 of Indri indri. Classification (NCBI taxonomy): domain Eukaryota; kingdom Metazoa; phylum Chordata; class Mammalia; order Primates; family Indriidae; genus Indri; species Indri indri. The sequence continues at coordinate 26,696 of RJWJ010003775.1, read as the reverse complement.
ACGCACCCCCTTCAGATTGGTTATTTCTGCTCTGCTTCATTCATTCGTGTGTTCATTCATTCATTCAGCCATGTGGATCCAAGTGTTCAAACCTCCTTCATCCTTCAAAACTCACTTGCATTCTACTTACTTCAGGAAGCCTTCCCTGCCCATCCCAGCACAGCACCTTTCCCTACACCTCTCACTTCAGGAACCACCTTCCGCTTTGTTATGCATCTGTGTTATCATTGGCCTCCATTTCTTTCTGGACATAGAATCCATGTCCTAAATCTTTTTGTGTCCCTAAAGCCTCCAGCACAGCACCATATAAACAGCAGGTGCTCAGTAAATAAGAGCTGAATGAACAAACAAGAGGATGGGTGGGTGGCCCTTGAGCAGGCACTATTTTCTATGTGTTCTGAGTTGAACAGGGAAGGGAGTGTAGCAAGTTCAGTTCTGTCTCGGCCATGGAGGTTGGTGGGGTGAGGGAAGCAATGGGAAGGTAAAGATGACCATTACTGGGGGCAGCCGTTAGTGACCTTGCTGCCTGAAGACAGCACAGATGCCAGTGCTATCTGTAGGGAGTATCTATGCATTCAGCTCACCTTTACTGAGCACCTACTGTGTACGAGCCACTACACCACAGGTTAGGGAAAAAGAGATGACCATAAGTTCATTGCATGGCAAAATGTGCAGTGTAGCTCTGTAGACAACTCATGTATGTGAAAAGTTAAACAATGCTTTTTTTTTTAAAGTTCAAATGGTATTACAAGACTGTAAATGCAAAGTGGCAAGCTAGTGGTACAGTAAATACCGTGAGCTTAATGCTTCTTCATTTTGGATCGCATAGGGCTGCCCCCACAGCTTTCCCAAGACCCTAGTGCTTATCTGATCACACAGCCGATTTTAGCATCACAAAATATGCTCCCTGTTGCTATACAGCTTTTGAGGAAAGAGGTGTTGTAGTGAGCTGGAATGAGGGTGGAGCTGGGGGTGGAAGGAAAGCTTCATACAAGAATTCGCCCTGAATTTTATGAGAAACAGATGGGATTTGGATAGGCAGAGAGGAATGCAGAAGGCATTTTAGGCAGGGGGAAAAGGCATGAACAAGGAACAGTAGTTAGAATAGATTAAGTGTATTTAGAGGACAGTTCATTCATTCAGTTAATAAATATTTATTGAATCCTTGCTAAGTGCTGGGCAGTGTTCTCGTGCTGGCCACACAGTGGTGAATAAAATAGCTTGCCTTCAAGATGCTAGTGGGGCAGTCAATTTACTTGCATGCTTGTTAACATACAAATAACATGCACATAAACTGGGGAAAGTGCCATGAAGGAAAAGAAGAGGAGTCTACACAAGAGAATTACACTTAGCTTCCCAGGGAGAGGGGACTTTGAAGCGGAGACCTGAAGCCCGAGGAGTGAGGGAAAGTGCATTACAGATAGGGAGCCCTGTGACGCGGATTTCGAGGCGGGTGAAGAGGATGGCACATTCGAGGGACTGAGAGACAGTCAGCGTTACTGGACTGTAGCGAGTGGACGCGTTGGGCTGGGTTTACTGTACGCAGGCTGGAGCCGGATTGTAGAAGGTCAGACTCGGGGTTTGGACATGTTAAAACATTTTCTGAGAACAGGTTATGTTGGGGTGTGTTTCTATGTTCCAACCTGAGGGCTTCCCCGAGAAAGAGGGAAGTAGGAAGAAAGAGTGAGGGTCTCTGCATGACATCTCGTGACTCCTGTCCCTGTTTGCAGCCAGGCGATGGGGCCGTTGCGGTGGATGAGCCACAGGATAACAAGAAGCTGAAGGTGGGTGCCGTACGGAGTCTGCCCAGTGGGGACACTGCAGGGTCTCAGCGCATGGTCACAGACTGGGGCACTTTGGCCTTGCTGCTGGGGATCCTGTCTGTGCTCAGGCCGTGGGAGCTCCTGGGAGTTAGGTGAGTCAGGGAAGGAGGGGCTGCTTTGCCAGAGGAACTCCCACCTCCAGGTGGCCTTCGAGGAGGTGCTGGTTTGGGAGCTAAGTCTGGACGGTTACAGTTTGCTCTGCCGCTAGCTTGCTGTGTGACCTCGGGCTTCAGATTCTGCATCTGTAAAATGACTGCTTGGACTAGATGAATTCAAGTCCTAGTTATAGCCCAACATTGTATGATTGCTTGATATAAAGGCCTAATGTCGCTTTGGGGTGCCCCAGAGCTCAGAGAAAGATAGGAGGGGCACTGGAGGGGGAGGAGGTCTGAGGTTTCTTAAAAACCACCTTAGCTGTCCATATCCTAGGGGGTATCCCCACCCAAAGGAAATCCCTAGACCTGTTGTGAAGTGCTGTCGCCACAGCCATGAGATGGCAGAAGAGTTCCGAGGGATGAGGGGGTGGCAGTCGGGGAGAGGGAGCGAGGAAAGGAGAAAGGAAGAGGGAGGATGAGCAGGTGTTGAGGTCTTTGGATGTTCTGCTGTAAATCAGATGCTATTTCTATGCGCGGCACTGTGAATAAATGTGTGTCACATCTGCGTCTGCACAGTGCAGGGGTGTGTGTGTGCACCTGTAAAGGAATCTGAGCAGGTGGGTAGAACAAAAGACTGAACTGAGAATCAGAAGACCTGGGTACTAGGCTGACTCTTTCATTTACTCCCTGCATAGCCTTGGATAAGCCAGCTAGCTTTCGGAGTTTTCATTCCCTTTTCTGTAGATGGGGATCATAGCCTCGCTTATCGCGGCGGGTGGGGCAGTGATAAAACACGATAATGCTCTTTGTGTAAGGGGCTGTACCCACGTGCAGTGGGTCTGCCTGTGCGGCGTGTGGGTAAGGGAGGGCGTGTTCCTAGGAGGGCGTGCCTGCAGGGATGTGCAAACCCTTGGCAACGTGGTTTCCTTAACACAGGAGGTCTGCTCCCTGTTTAGACGCTGGGGAATTATTCAGTACATAGAATGAGCCAGTCACCGAAGAGCTGAGGGTGACTGGAGGTGAAGGAAGAGGGGAGGTCAGGCTAAAGCCTCTGTGCCTCCCCCCCGTTCTCTGCGGGAAGGAGGGAAGGCTTGTGAGGCCCTCATGTGGCTGCTCCTCTGCCTTGGGCAGGGGCCCACTGAGGCCTGCACGGCTCTCCTCTTGCTCAGCTCCCGTCCTTGCTGACCCGGGGGAGCAGCTCGGCCTCTCTGCACAACAGCACCATCCGCAGCACCATCTACCAGCTCATGCTCCACAGCCTGGACCCCCTGGGGGAAGGTAAGCAAGGCCTCCCCACACCTGTGCCGTCCGCCCCATCCACTCCTTGCCTCGCGCAGCTGCAGAAGAACTGAGACCTGGAAATCGGCAAGGCAGTAGGTCTGGGGTGGGAAGGGAGTTAGCAGAGGAGAGAGTGGACGGTTAAAGCCAGGCAGTCTGGGAGAGAGGGTGGAGACGAAGACAGGGGACTCACCGAGAGAGGGCCACAAGGAACATGGAAGGCTAAGGTCCTTAGGTATCCACATTCCTTAGTGTCCCTCCCTGTGAATGCAGGGGTGCACGTGCAGTTAGACTGTGAGTGCCATGTGCTCTGCACGGGTCTGTGTTGGGGCTGCCCTCAGTGATTTCCCTGCAGAGCCCACTGCCCCACAGACGGTTTCCAGCCAGGCAGCTTGGCCCGGCTGACTGGCCAGGGCTGCTTCTGGGGGCATCTCTTGTAGGTCTCCACAGCCAGAAGCTCTGAGTGGCACTTTCCTTTGCTTGGTATTTAGCTCTGGCGTCCTAGGAAGCCTGCTAGCCCCTCCCCCAGCTGGGAATCCCAGCGACACCCTGGGAGCTGCCAGTGTCACTTCTGGGTGTGGGAGGGGAGAAGCAGGGTCCAAAGTACCAATGGCTGCTGGACATTTTTAAAAAACAATAGAAATTGACTCATAAGAGAGACAGATAATAGAGTTATTGTAAATCAACTTTAAGATGTTACATGATTAATTTACTCAAATAATTAAAAAATAAGCCAAGGGCTCTGACTGTAGTTGGGAAGGAGGGCTGAGGACTGAGCTGAACATGACACCACAAAATGACCCACTGAGTCCCAGGGAGCACCCTGACTGACTTTCTGGCTTAGGGACAAATTTTGGGAGCTCAGAATTTTCCTCAGGCCCTGAAGTATCCTTTTCAGACAGAATATTGGGTTGTCAGGCATTTAAAACAAGTGTACTGTACTGTGAAAAGCAGCACCAAAGACAAGCGATGAAACTTTCCTTAGAAATCCCTCAAGGTGAGTGAGCCTCAGCAGACACTGAGAGAGGCCGCCCCAAGTGTCAGCTCCAGAGCAGTACCTCTGGGGTTTCCAGAACGGAATCTGCAGCACCTGGCAGCCTCTGGGTGGTAAGTGCTGGGCGTGCACCTGCCCTGGGTCCAGTGAGGAAAGCTGTACCTCTGGGTCATGATCGGCCACTCCCAGGGGAATCACTGACTCTAGTAAAGTCCTGAAGATAAAGACCTTCTCTTGAACGGGACCGCAGGGCCCCCGCCTGGGCCACTTCACGACCAGCAGCCGCCGCCGCCAGCTGGCCCACTTGCCCTAACAGGATTATGTGATGTCCAGACCAGGCCGAGGTCAGAGGAGATTGATGCTAAAGAGATGATCCGGCCACGCTGGGAGGGGAGAGGCCACGTGAGGAAACAAGCTCTCCAGAGCCAGTGACTGCCATCCCAGGGAAGACCGGCATGCTTGGTACATTGTCTTTGGGTGTGGTGGGGTGCGGAATGGCCCTCATGCTGAATGGTGACGCTCAGAGAGCCCGACCCCGATCCTACACCCTGAGACTCCATCCAGGAGGGGCTGGGTCCATGCAGGGCTGCCATGAGGGCCTTTGTTCCTCAGGCTTTCCAGATAAACATTTGTGTTTCCATACGCTGTTTCCAGATGGCCGTCCAGATGTTTCCACCCTTCACCGGTCTTCCAACTCTTTCCACAGAGCTGACTGGTAGAAGAGACGTTTCCTGTGGTGTGACCCCTCACCTTTCCTGTGAAGGGGCTTTTCCTCTTCAGGGTGCCATGCCTCTTCTGGTGACTTCACCTGGACGTGTGCGAGGCGGGTGGGGGAGACCCTGCAGCTGACCTGCTTTCCTCAGTGACATGGGAAATGAGAGGCTGGTGTGTGTGATGAGGGACGAGAAGGAAAGAAGGGAACTTGGTTTTTCTTGCCAGCCCCTCCAGCCAAGAGTCAGCAGATGTCCTCAGCGCCGGAACCGGAGCCAAGGCAGCCGTCCTTTGGTGACGGCCACATGTTGCTCCACAGAAGACTGCAGTGCTTGGTTAGTGCCGAGGGGCGCTGGAGTTGTCTGGACGAAGGAGGCAGTGGTGTCTGGCCTCCTGACATTTCAGTTCTGATGAGGACCTGCTGGGCAGGCCACCAGGACACTTCGAGGGAACACACGTCACAGTGGTGGCTCTGCACAGGGAGCCTATTGCCAGAACCTCCTGCAGCTGGAGCAACTCTGAGAGTGGAGGAGACAGGTTGAGAGGAGGAAATTCCAGACCCTTGTATCTGCTTCCTGCCCATCCTAGACCCAGGAGGGGCCTCCACCTTTTCAGTTTCCTCTCAGTCTGTCTGTGTTATGGACTGGAAGATCTCCAGGCTTCCTTCTAACTCAAACCCTCTGGGACGCTGGGCCTCATCATTGCGGGGTTGCTTCCAACGTAGGACAGCTGCTCTCGACTACTCTTGTCAACTCGTCATCATCGTCATCATTGTTGTTATAGCTAAAACTTATACAGTGCCAGACACTGTTTTAAGTACATTCGTGTATAAATTCATTTACTCTGTCGACAACTCTGGAAGATTTTACAGATGAAGAATCTGAGGTACAGAGAGGTTAAGGAATCACCCAGCTAGGTCCACACTATAGTGCAAGCGGCAGCACTGGGATTCAAACCCAGGTTATCAGGCTCCAGAATCCAAGCTAACATAACAATATTGGTGAAGCTAGCACTTTGCAGCAATCAAAACATTTTTATTTATTTTGTCTCATGACCCTCACAACAGTACTCTGAGTATATCATGGTGTTGCCTTTTTAGAAAGAGGATGTTGAGGCTTAGAGAGGGTACATAGGCTTCCCAAAGTCACCCAAGGCTCATGGGGCAGAGCCAGCCTGGAATCTATTACACTCCCATGGCTCCACTTTGTTCTATCATTCGTGCCATTGTCCTCATCCTCCCAGGCTACGCAGCTGCGAGGAAGCCCCTCATGAGTCCCCGCATCTCAGCCTCTGTCCCTCCTTCCTCTCCCACCTTGAAATTACACACATAGAGCACTTTGCATGTTGCCTGGCTAACAGTCACACAGTCACACTGGAAGAGAGTGGCTCCCCATTTTTCTTGCCTGGAAATCAGGGCAGCACCATTCTGTACATGCTGTTCTGTGGGCCTCCAGCAAAGCATGTGCACAAGGCCCTTCTTGGACCATGGCTGTGTGGGGTCATAAAGGACATGGTCACCCAGGAATGGTGGCTCACATATGTAATCCCAGCACTTTGGGAGGCTGAGGCAGGAGAATCACTTGAGCCCAGGAGCTGGAAGCTGCAGTGAGCTGTGATCGCATCCCTGCACTCCAGCCTGGGCGACAGAGCGAGACTGTCTCCAAAGATAAAAATAAAAAAAAATTTCTAAAGAAAGATGTGGCTGAGAGCTTGTTGGTCAACTATTTCCCCTTTCCCACTGGAGAGGGAAGGCTGATGAACATGGCCATCAGTAGTCCCCCTGGAGCTATAGCAAAGCTTTTAGTAGATTCACAGAAAGTAAGCCGCAAAGGACATTACAGGTAATGTTCAAGGATGGCAAAAATGTCTCCCTGCAATGAATTTCTCCATTCCCTGCCCTTTGCGGACAGCACTGATCAATCACGGTACTTTCCTAACCAAGTTTGGTTCAGAATCCTTCTCAGTGCAGCACGCAAGCAACCATCTCTTGAGCTCATAAAAGACATGAATCCTATTCGTTGCCCCTGAGTCCAACCATGCCATTTTACCAGAGAGGAAATAGGCTGTGAGAGGGGAAGTGACTTGCCTTAGGCCACAGCCAGTTAGTGACAATGCAGAGAATTTAAGACAAAAGTTTGGGAATCGGGTAGCAAGAACAGGTCTAGTAGGATCAGAATCCAGACATTGCACCCCTCCGGGCCAGCCTTTTCCCACCCGCTTCAGCTGCTCCGGCTGCTCCGCTGACACCCTAACCGAAAGGACATGAAATTGCAGTCCCGATAAGATGTGTGTCGTTTTTCATTTGCAGCCCACCCTGCCAAGGACAAGGAGGAGGAGAGCTTGAATCAGGAAGCCAGAGCCCAACCCCAGGCCAAAGCAGACAGCAAAGCAGAAGGTGAGAGGATGGCCAGACCAGTGGGTTTCTCCTGCCACCTCTCTCCCTCCTGGCCGGTGAGCCTGGCCTGGAGCAGCAGCCAGCCCAGGCCGGGGGCTGAGGCGCGCCTCTTGGCCTCTCTGAGCCAGCCGGTTAGAATGATGATCTGGTGCTGCCCACACGCCACTTCACGCCGGACTCCTCCTGCCCGTGTGCTCTTTCTGATGTGGCCGCTGGCCTGAGAGTGGCCCTGTACAGCTTCCTCTCCACTTTCCCCAGAGGAGGCAGGCAAAGGAGGCCAGGCGGTTGTTGAACAATCACTTCATGTTTTGCTAAATCTCATTCAAATGAGACTCTGTTGGACTCTTTCTTCTCCCGTCACTTCTACACAAGAACAGGATTGCTAGTGATTGGTCTTAAACCAGCAATGCCAGCGAGGGAAGGCTGCCAGGGGTCTGATGTCACAGAAGTCCAGTATCTGTGTGGTAGCTAGGATTGGGGGAGTGGGACAGCTACTGCCACGTGGGCTTTGCACAGCACACCAGGACTCCCTGATCCACCTAGCACCCCCTGGAGCGAGGTAGAGCAGCAGTCACTCTTCGTATCCTACAGACAAGGAAACTGAGGCTCAGAGAGGTCAAGTGACTTGCCCGAAGGCATACAGCCAAGAAGTGAGAAAGCCTATAGCTAAACCTAGCTCTCCAGACTTTCCAAGTCTCTCTTCCCCTCAATCCTGCTCTAAGGCTTCATAGCTGCTGCCTTTGAAATAGCAGGATCCTTTCCAAAGGGTCAGACCCTGAGTGCTGGGACCTTTGCTCTCTCTCTGCTCCGTTTGCCCAAGCTATTCACAGTGTCCTTGGCCACAGTGGCCAGGATGGAAATGCCTGTGAATACAGGGGTGCAAAGATGGCCACTTTCCAGCTGTCCTCTCACCTGCAGATATCTCGGTGGACAGAGCAGTCACAATTTGCCTCACATCATCTTACTTCTCCTACCAACAAGAAATTCCCCCCAATAAACCTTCTGAGACCCCAAAGTCCAATAGCCCCGTGGCCACTCACACCAGTGTCTGTCAGCTTCCCTCAGAACCCAGTCCACTCCTCTGACCTAACCCATGTTTGTCCTTTAAAGAGGAGCCAGCCGAGCTTCCTGCGGTCACGGTCACACCAGCCCCTGCTCCAGACGTCGAGGGAGATCAGGAGGAAGATCCGGCTGGTCAGGTAGGCACCCAGCCTCTGCGCAGGTGGAGAAATTTGAGAGGCCCAGGGGGGGACTTGCTGGCCAAAAATACTTCTTCCCTGAAGGTCTGAAATCCCATTTGAGGTTCATTTCTCTGGCATGAGCACTATCTTTGTCTGAAGATCACTTCAAAAATACAAATACCTTGTGGGACCAGTTAATTCACTGTAACATCTCAGTACGAGTGAACTAATAAATCGAGAATGTATTGTGAACTGTCACATGCTATAAGAACATAAGGAATAATTTTTACTGGGTCTGTCAGCAACTAGGGGACAGTGAGACCAGGCAGCTCCAAAGCACCAGGCAGCCTGAAATGCAGGTGGGAGGGTTTGCTGGGTAAAGGCATTTCCCGGCCAGGTGCCTCAGCCTTGCCTGCAGGGCCTTGAGTCCTGACGCTGCTTTGTCTTTACAGCCTCTTCTCCCACCATGTTCCAGCCAAACTGGATTTCTTTTCTCCAGGCCTTGGCTCACATGGTTTCCTCTCCCTAGAATGCCTCTGACCCTCCATCATCACATATCCTCATCTCACCCACCTCTCCAGGCCCAGTGTAAATACCTCCTTTGCCATGTAGCTTCCTTGATCAACCCAAATCTGCATGCCATGGTACCCTGCACCTGTCTCAGTGCTCTTACCGCTGCCTTCCCTATATTGTGAGCCGTGGTTTCCCTACTAGGTGGTGAGGTTCCTGAAGGCAGGATCCAAGTCCGAGTGGCCTCTGTCTCCCCCACAGAGGGAAGCAATGTCTGGTGCACAGCTGTGCTCAAGATAGGTTGAGGGACTGACAGGAAATAAACATTCCGTCTGCCAGTTCCCTCCCTGTTTGTGTTTTCTGTTCCATACCAGAAGCACGCTCTCTCATTCCTAAGCCAGCAACTTTGGGTTCAATGACATCTTCACGGTATCGTGTGTGTCCTGAGTAGGTGCATCACAGCCAGCTCCAGTAAAAGGGATTAAGAGGGTACAGAGGTATTCCCTGGAATCCCAGGGCAGGAAGTGAAGCTTGGTCTCATAAGGAGCTGGACGTAGGCCTGAGAAGGCGTCTGGTGGACTTCTCACTCCACGTCCTGCTCTCCCTCACGTCTTCTTGTCTGTCTGCAGCCTCTATCCCTCAGCCTGTGTTGGCAGCCTGGCTTCATGGGTTTCCTTATTAGCACACATAACCCCAAACCCCCACCTCAGTCCTCCAGTCCACAGGGGGACCAACCCGTCACTGTCCCTAGTTTTAGAGAATCTGTTCAACCCAGCTCATGGGTCAGGGATCCAGCTTGCATCCAATCAGCTGTGGCCAGCTGCCTTGACTCCGGCATGGAAGAAGGAGCCTGTATATCTGGGACTATGAGGGGTGACAGATACAGGCTGGGCAGATACTCCCATACCCACCGATTTAAATGACTTGTCATCTTCTCCAGGAAGCATTCTCTATCTGATGGGGGTGGAGGAGGGAGGGCAGGAATTATTTCAGACTAAAATCTTCTTATTTTTCATTCCCAGTTCAAAGCATAAGCCTCACTAGATACTCTCTGATTTCTTCATCAGGGGTTCTCAACCCTGGCTGCATATTAGGATAATTTGGGGACGTTTTAAAAAAATGGCCCACCCTTTACCAATTGAGTCAGAATATCTGGGGTAGGTCTTTGAGCATCAATGGTTTTAAAAGCCTCAAGGTGATTTTAATATGCAACAGAGTTGAGAATCACTGAACATCCTTTGGCAGTGGCCAGTATCATGACATTTGTTACAGACAACGTATTTACTCCATAAGCACACAACCTAGATCCTTTGCTCAAGGGACTGGACCAGCATATTGTTATAGGTTAGTTGGGTAACTGTAACAGAAATAAAAGGCAGAATCAATGGTTTGTTTGTTTATTTATTTATTTATTTATTTATTTATTTATTTTCAGGGTATTATGAGGGTACGAACATTATGGTTACACTTTATATCTTTGCCTCACCCAAGCGAGGGTTAAAGGCATGCCCTTCCCCCCTACAATGCTCCCCATGTCCTTTAGTTGCGGGTTTACCACCCCCATTCTCCTAATCCCTGGAGAGTATTACTGCCATGTGATCACCCTGGTGTTGATCAGTTAGTATCAATTTGATGGCGAGTACAAGTGGAGCCCATTCTTCCGATCTTGTGGTGCCTCACTTTGGATAATGGGCTTAAGTTTAATCCAGGAAAGTATAAGAGGTTCTAGATCACTGTCGTTTCTTATGATTGAGTAATATTCCATTGTACACATATACCAAATTTCAATAATCCACTCATGGATTGACGGGCACTTGGGTTGTTTCCACATCCTTGCAATAGTGAATTGTGCTGCCATAAACATTCGGGTGCAGATGTCTTTATCATAGAATGTTTTTTGCTCTTTTGGGTAGATGCCTAATAGTGCCATTGCTGGATCGAATGGTATTTCTATTTTTAGCTCTTTGAGGTATCTCCAAATTCTTTTCCACAGAGGTTGCACTAATTTGCAGTCCCACCAGCAGTGTAAGAGTGTTCCTGTCTCTCCACATCCTCGCCAGCATTAGTTGTTTTGGGATTTTTCGATAGAGGCCAATCTCACTGGGGTTAGGTGATATCCTCATTGTGGTTTTGATTTGCATTTCTCTAATGATTAGAGATGTTGAGCATTTTTTTATATGTTTGCTGGCCATTATTCTGTCCTCTTTTGAAAAGTTTCTGTTCATTTCCTTTGCCCATTTGTTGATGGGGTTGTTTGATTTTTTCTTGTTGATTTTTTTGAGTTCTAGATAGATTCTGGTTATCAGCCCTTTATCAGATGTGTAGAGAGCAAATATTTTCTCTTCATACTTAAGTTTTTGGATACATTCTGAGAACACCAACAAAAAAATGGAGAAACTGGGAAGGAAAACAAGCAGAGCAGTTACCACACATTAATCTGTTGGCTTTGGATTGCAGGGAGATGTGGCTGGAGCTGAGAACACAGGTGAAATGACGGGTGAAGAGGGTGAAACTCCTGGCGAGGGTGAAATTGGAGAGAAAGATGGAGGTGAAACTCAACTAGAAGGTGACGGTGAAATTAAAACAGAAGGGAAAGGAGACAACGAAAGTGAAGGTGACATTGAAGCGGAAGGAAAAGGAGATGAAAGTGAAGGTGACATTGAAGCGGAAGGAAAAGGGGACAATGAAAGTGAAGGTGACACTGAAGCGGAAGGAAAAGGGGACAATGAAAGTGAAGGTGACACTGAAGCGGAAGGAAAAGGAGATGAACGTGAAGGTGACATTGAAGCGGAAGGAAAAGGGGACAATGAGAGTGAAGGTGACACTGAAGCGGAAGCAGCAGGAAAAGGAGAAGATGAACGTGAGGGCGAAATCCAAGCGGAAGATGGTGAAATGAAAGGTGATGAAGGTGAAACTGAAGGCCAGAAACTCAACGCCGAAAATCAAGATGAAGCCAAAAATGATGAGAAAGATGCAGGCGGTGAAGGGGGAAGTGATGGGGGTGATGGTGAAGAGGAGGAGGAGGAGGAGGAAGAAGAAGAGGAAGAGGAGGAGGAGGAAGAGGAGGAGGAGGAGGAGGAAGAAGAAGAGGAGGAGGAGGAGGAGGAGGAGGAGGGGGAAAACGAGCAGCCTCTGTCCCTGGACTGGCCTGAGGCCAGGCAGAAGCAGGCCGTTTACCTCTTCCTCCTGCCCATCGTGTTCCCGCTGTGGCTGACAGTGCCCGACGTCCGGAGGCAGGTGAGTGTGCCCAGCTGGACCTCAGGTCGTCTATTCCCAGGGAGGCCGTGGGGTCTCTGGGCACCCAGGGCTCACTCTCAAGAGAAGGGAGAGGGCAGGGAAAACCAGCTTGGCAGGCCTCCACCTCTGAGATGTGGGAAGCAGCTGCAGCTTTGGAGGGGACCATGCGCCTAGGGGAAATACCACTGGGACTAGGGGGCCGAAGACCTCAAATGTGCCTTAGTTCCACAACTAAAAGCAGCATAAACTAGTCCCTCCTTGACGCCTCAGTTTCTTCATTTGGGAATGATGCCACTGCACCTCTTCCATATTTCACTGAAATATTCTCAAAACCCAGGGAGATGACTGTTATTTCTACCCAACATTCCTATTTGCAGGGAAAGGTCTGACTAACATACTCCGTCCAAAGGAAGTCTATATTCTATCTCTGCGTCCAGACAGCGGAGGGACAGGGGAGGTTGCAAAAGCCAAACCAAATTCCTAGGTTGGTCTGGTTCTAGGGCAAGCAAACAGCTCTCTTCTGTTGGGTGACTGCTGACCACCTGCTGGCTGGCCTCCCCTGCAGGTGTCCCCTTTGCTCCATCCTTTTCCATCTCAAGGTCCTTACGGGAGAGACGGCCTCAGATATCTCCAGGTCCTCTCCACCACTCTTCCATCAGACCTCGTCACTGATTCTAGGGCTCCCTCAGCAGGACAAAAGACTGTCAGCCTCTGCAACTTATTTCTCTTCTTTTTTTCAAACTTTCAAACAGGAGTCTAAGAAGTTTTTTGTCATCACCTTCCTGGGATCCATCATATGGATAGCCATGTTCTCATATCTCATGGTGTGGTGGGCTCACCAGGTGAGTGAACAGCAGGAACTAAACCCTTCGCCAGCAGGTCCCAAGGACACTTTTTCCCTTCGGGATGAATTTTTGGTACCCAGAGAATACCAAGGATTAAGTAAATGTGTGCAGTCTCTGTATTGTTTATAAAGGCTTAAAAGTAGACCTTTAATTCCAGTGAGTGCAGTGCTTTTCAAGTGAGACTTCTCTGTCTTATACTGTGGTATGACATAGAAAGCCCTTCACATCCCGTCTTCTTAGCCCTATCATCTGCTTCCTCCGCCACGCACCCCACGCCTCTCACCTGGAGAAATCCTGCACCCTCTGAGAGCCAGCTCAGTTTTGCCTGCTCTCTGGCATTTAATCAGTCTTCCTCTGAGAGACCACGGCTTTTCTGTTCTGCCTAGAATACTGCACTTACAACGGAGCTGCAATGTGGTTTACAAGCTTCCCCCTCTCACTAGGCTGAGAACAGGATCTGTGTTGTATGGCTCTGCCTTTACCTTAGTTCCTGGTACACAGCAAGTGTCCACGTTTCTGGAAATGGAAATATTGACATGAACAGATCTCTGGTAGGGCGGTTCTTGTGGGGAGGTAGAGGTGGTATAGTTGCAATGACAGTGAGAGGTATAGCTAGTTATCTTTTGGTCCAATTGAGAAAAGAAAAGCAACTTGGTCCCTGCAGCCAGGAGCAGGGCCTCGCTCTTTCTCTCTGTGGCCATCTCCCCAGCTGTCAGTTCGCCATCACCCTCCCTCCCTCAGGCTGAGGGCGTGTGCTGAGCTCCTTGGAAGGTGTTCTGTTTGCATGAAGAAGGATGTTGGTGCTTTGAAGAGCTTCAGGTTTTTTTACCTGCTGTTGCCATGGTTTCTCATTACTGTTGCTATTTACCAGGTTGGTGAAACAATAGGGATTTCTGAAGAAATTATGGGTTTGACAATCCTAGCAGCAGGCACGTCAATTCCTGACCTCATCACCAGTGTGATTGTCGCTCGGAAAGGCCTGGGAGACATGGCTGTGTCAAGCTCTGTGGGCAGTAACATATTTGATATCACCGTGGGGTGAGTAGGCAGTGTTACTTCCCAAGGCATATTAAGTATGACTGGAAAACACTGCATTGGCTCTGCTTGCTGGTTTTCTGCTTTAATCATTACACATGGAATAAAAGGGCGTTTATACTGTTAGTTTCCATAAGGCAACTAAGTATCCTCCCTTCATTCCTCACAGCCAGAGGGATAATAGAACTAAAATGCTGCCTGAAATGTGACTGGAATTTACAGATAAATTGAAAACTGAAGTTCATTACATTCTATTACCAAATACACTCAAATGCTTTGCTCATTGACTTTCAAGGTGGTGGAGGTGGGGCTGGAAAGAACAATGACTCAATTTCCTTTTTTTTTTTTTTTTTGAGACAGAATCTCTCTCTATTGCCCGGGCTAGAGTGCCGTGGCATCAGCCTAGCTCACAGCAACCTCAAACTCCTGGGCTCAAGCAATCCTCCTGCCTCAGCCTCCTGAGTAGCTGGGACTACAGGCATGCGCCACCATGCCCGGCTAATTTTTTCTACATGTATTTTTAGTTGTCCAGATAATTTCTTTCTCTTTTTAGTAGAGACAGGGTCTCACTCTTGCTCAGGCTGGTCTCGAACTCCTGACCTCGAGCAATCCTCCCGCCTCGGCCTCCCAGAGTGCTAGGATTACAGGCGTGAGCCACCATGCCCGGCCTCAATTTCATTTCTTGATACTCCCAATCCTTGGTATGTGGAGTGGAGCCTGCTAGCTCAGAGGCTCTAAAAACATTTTGCATAAACAAGCAAATGCCTCATCCTCCTGTACCCCATCCTCCCAACCTCCCAACCTTGTCAGAGCAGAGCACGGGGCTATTTTTATTTCCCTAATCATATCTTGGATTTGGGTGGAGCATTTATTTCCTTAAATTTGAACTCGGATATACGGCTGGCGAGGGAGGTAAAAAGGCATAGGCAAGCCCTGAGTGCTAAAGAATTTAAAGAAATCTTATTCTGAGATAGGCCTTATCATCAAAATTTAGAGATTTAAGAGTACACATCAACTGATTTGGGTTAGTCATATAGAAGTCATGAAATATGCAGAAAACAAAAAAGCTCAGACTCAGAACACTTCGATTTTAATCGAAGCTCTTCCAGTTATTAGCTGTGAGTCCCTGGGCAAGCAATTCAATTTCCCTGAAGCCTGGTTTCCTCACCTGTGAAATGGGCCTACTAATTTCTCCTCTACTTCAGAGGTTTTTATTTTTCTTCATGGAAAAATAAGTGCTTTGTAAACTTTTAAATACTATTTAAATGTATGGGATTATTATAAACATTAAGAATGTTCACATCGTTTCTTCAATCTTGCAGCTTGCCTGTTCCTTGGTTGCTTTTCTCGCTTATCAATGGACTACAGCCTGTTCCAGTCAGCAGCAATGGCTTGTTTTGTGCAATTGTTTTGCTTTTTCTCATGCTCCTGTTTGTGATCTCTTCAATCGCATCGTGTAAATGGAGAATGAACAAGATCCTGGGCTTCACAATGTTCCTCCTTTACTTTGTATTCCTGATCATCAGTGTGATGTTAGAAGATCGAATCATATCCTGTCCTGTATCTGTCTGAGTCAGTCACTGTTGCTCATAATGGATAAAGATCAGAAGACCATGCCAGAAGTCATTGTACCTTTTGTTACATTAATGAAAGAACAAACACGATTCAGAGAGTGGACTGAGTGGCTCAGCACCTCTGTTGTGAATGCGACCCAGGACTAAGCTTTATCTTTGGAAACATCTGCAGCTCACTGTGGGTGAAGAACTTCACCTCTGAAAGGGTGGAGTTCTGAGCCCTGACTCATGTAAACATCTATCACATGGAAGCAGCAGAAGGACCCCTGGAGCCAGAGGGTTTTCCAAATGAGAGATAATTGGGTCGAGGGTTGGGACAGGCACAGCAACAGTAAGACAAGCTCGCACGCTCACAGTTCCCTGATCATCGCTGAAGGGCCACGCTCCAAAAGATGCAGATGTGGTCTACATCTCAGCCCTCTGGCCCCTGCCCCAAGCACGGGCTACAAAACGTGAGGTTCTATCAGGTTTGTGATTACTATAGGTTCGGTTTTTGGTGAGTTAAAGGAGCCAAAGGAGCCAGAAAAAAAGTATAACAGGAATCAATTATTGTGCATCACAGTCCAGTAAAATGTATGCCAATAATATCTTCTAGCTTAAAAAGAGGACTGCATTAACTCTTATTGTTGCATTTCTGAAAAGTGAAATTAAAACAGAAAGAAGCCTGAAAAATGAAAATTTATAATTTGCCCTTGAACTGGAAGGAATGGAGATTAAGGAAAGAAAACTGTTCTAAGGGCTACTTAAAAATATGTACTTACTAGAAAATCTAAGTTCATGCTGTCTCCATCGGTGTTCACCTTGAGGGATTAGACATTCTAACAAAGTTGTCCTGGCTCTGCCTCTCTGGCATGTTGTCACCCAGCAGTGACAGCTGAATGAGAAGGGAAGTAATTTTTAAAGAGTCCAAAGTCAGTAGAGCCAAATCTGGTTTATAGAGTGTGAGATCCGGTGGGGCAATGCTATTTTTGTATGTTAACCTAGATAGGATTACAAAAAAAAAAAAAAAAAAGAAGACTGATTTCTTATATGGTTTATAAATGGATCTTAAGGTAATTACAAAGGGGAAATTCCAAAAAGGCTTAACACAATGACAACATGGTGAGAAAAAAAGTATTGCTACTTCCAAGGTAACTAGAGTAAAGGATATTGGAGTTTTAAAAAATTTTGTGGTTCAACATTTCATGTGGAATTTGATGTGCTTGTATACTAAATACTACTGCTTGCTGCTGTTACTAGAATCAAGTTAGGGATACATTAGAAATGAAAGTTTTATGTCACTGGCTTCAGAGCAAAATGAGCTCAGGTGACTGCAGATTATGATGGTAAATATGGCTTTAATTACAGTCATGCAGAAGATAGGACAGATGTTATGTGAAAAAAAGCAAAATTTTGGCACTGAAGGATGGCTGAGGTGTTCAAAGTACACCATCTTTCAAGATGAACTGGTTAACTTGATTGATTGCCCAGCTACCCCAGGATTCCCATTCTTTGGAAATAATTTTTATTAAATTTCAGTAAGTAGTGAATCCCAATGGTATCCTTACTTTACAAACATGGACAGGCTCATCCCTATCTTTAGGCCACTTGGTCAGAATGCTTGAGAAGACTGATGAAGAGGATGTGAGGGCCATCTGGCTGCGACATCTGTCACCCCACTGATCGCCAGGATTGATTTGGCTGATCTGGCTGGCTAGGTGTGTCCCCCTTTCCTCCCTCACCACTCCAGGTGTGTCCCTCCCGAAGCTGCTCATTTGGTTGAAGAGGATGACCTTCCCTGATAGAGGAGGACCGTTCTTTGGTCAAGGGTATATGAGTAGCTGCACTCTTCTGCTGGAACCTCCAAACAAGCTCTCAAGACATATGAAGAATATGGAATTATGTTCAAATTCCATATTTACATTAATTATCCTCATTCCTGATGTTGCTGCACTGCTGGGTTTCCACACGCCATGGCCTAAGAATACGAAGAAAGAACAATAGCTGTGGGAGGGAGATCCTAATACCAAAATTCTGGGTGCTAACCTGGTGTCTGCAGCCAATTCCAGTTAGCCTCGGGGATGCTACCTTCTCACTAAACAGCCTGGGATCTGATGCTCTTCCTCAGACTGAGTGAGGAGTCATGCACAGTGAAACATTCTGTAATAATAAAGTGCTGAAATATCTGTTTAATGATTAAAACCGATTCTAATGATCTGACATCCTTTTCCCAGTTTGCTGAATTTCTGACATTCCCCTTTGCCTAGAAAGAAGTTCTGATCACACTGTAACAGTAAAGGACAAGTACAAAAAATGAAAGTTGAGTCTTGATGGATGAGTAGGAATTCATTGGGAGAGAGAAAGAAGGGAGATGATTTCAGGGAGATGGAAAACTTACGTAACTTTTTGAAAGATCAATTTGTTATGCTTGGAAATTAAAATTTTTGTCATACATTTACAAATCTACTGTAACATTAAAATCATGCTTTTTTAGAGGTAAAGTACTATCTTAAAATGTCAAGATAATATTGAGATGGTCCTCTCATTTGGTAGGCAATGTGGTCTATATAGTTACCTTGACAAGTTGTAGGTAATTTATTCAGCCTAGAAGGTCTGAACTGTCCCACAGAGTATCTGAATTGGAGGATGGTGGCTACATGGATGACTTCTCCTTCACCCTCCCCTGGGCTGCACTTCCTCAGTGGCCCTGGTAATAGGTTTGGAACAGATTTCCAAAAATATGAAATTCTTCCTAATTTAACAGGTTAAGATTCTACATAGTACCAGGAAAAAGGGACGTATTCCAAATTTTTGAAAATTCGTATGTGTTTAAATGGTTACTATGCATTTTGAACATTATATTGTACTGTCATCAATAGATATGAAAATGGATTTACCAAATTATACGCTTAATCTTTTATAATACTGTCTACGTATTGCCAGGCACGGTGGCTCACACCTGTAACCCCGATACTTTGAGAGGCTGAGGCAGAGGATTGCTTGAGGCCAGGAGTTTGAGAACACTATATCAGAATTATCATTTATTTAAAGATTGAGTACCAAAGGGGGCAGGGATTGGAATTTAACATCTAGGACACAGCCTGGTAGATTATTGGGAAGACTGGTTGGTCTTATGTGCCAATGAATACCCTTGGTTCCAACCCTTTTTTGTGAGAGGGTCCCCCAGCAGGTGTAGCCTGCAATGTGCTCTAAGACTGGTGGCTATGGAAGGTGCAAAGAGAGGGCTCCTGAGAGAACTGCCTATCCTTGAGGGAGGGAGGAGCACCAAAGCCTGGCAGGACACCCTGGCTCAAGTCTGCCTGCACAGCTAAAGACACACTTCAGGCCCTTCACTGTGATGAGCAAGCAAAACCTGGAGAATTTCATTTATAGAAAAGTCTATCAGTTGCTCCAATAGTTTATCACAGTACTATACATTTGAAAAGAAAATCTTTAAATACAAAAGGAAGGAGCCATCTAAATGAACAGCAGCCGTGGAAAGGCAACAGCAACTTCATCAGAAAGAATCTACTACCACCTCAGAATATAAGCACATGTCCACAGACTTTTGCAATCAGAGACAAAAATTCATGTATCAATTTGTGTACTACTGATTTTGTAAACAAAAAATAATTAAGCCAGCAAATGTGTTTACTTTGAGGCCAGAAGAGGAAGGTAGTACGAGGGATGATAAGACACCAAGTACTGAGGATAGTAACATAGATTGTTGTGCAGCTACTAGAAAGTTCAGTTCTGAAAGAAAGCTTAGTCTTGTATCCAGAGGCAGAGCATGCTAACTCTAGCACAAAGGACCAGGGCCTTCTCACAGAGGCAGCCTGCTCTTTCCCTTTCTACTCTGAGATAAAGTGCCTAAAAGCAGCTTGCAAACTTTAGTGGGAGAAATAAAAATAAAGCTGGGTTATTGCACATTATCAAACAGGTATTTTCTTACCTCATACTTAGAAAGTACAGGTTGAGTATCCCTTATCTGAAATGCTTGGGAACAGAGTGTTTTGGATTCCAGGGTTTTTTTGGACTTTGGAATATGTGAAGAATACATAACTGGTTGAGCATCCCAAAACCGAAAATCTGAAACCCTGATGTTCCAATAAGCATTTCTTTGAGCATCAGGTCAGTGCTCAAAGTTTCGGATTTTGGAGGATTTCAGATTTCGGATGCTCAACCTGTATTTAGAAATAAAATATAACTTCTATGTAGAGCCTGTTAATACTTGCTGGTTGCACTTAAGTATCATAGTAGTTATCAGCATAAAGTAAAAATAAGTATTTATTTTTTAGTACAACATTTTCAGGGGCCATCTCTTTAAATAGAAAAATGGGGAGACATACTAGAAAACCTTATAATAAAATATGTTTTAGGGTTTTAAAGCAAAAACCCCAAAAAAGAGAGGAAAAAAAAAAGCAAAAATCAGAAGATGAACAGCTGTATAATTCTCTATCTAGCAATAGGAGGAAAAAGTTGAATATTTAAAAGCAAAAGGGTATTTCTCTCCAAGATGATTGGCCATGAGTCTTCAAAATGTATGATCAACAGAGAGAAAAGTTTGATAGAGTTATTTTAGAGGATGATTCACATTTTAATTTTCTTTTGAGCATGTTTACCACTTTCTGTTCATGTTTTAGATTTTATTTTTAAAGACTGCATTTAAAAACAAATATTCCCTGGGGATTAAAAGCAGGGGAAATATAATTCTATCCAAAAGCAGAAATAAAACTCAGGGTCTGGGGAGGAGATAAAAATTACATTTACTTCTCCATATGAGTCTGAATCATAAAGAATGGCTTTATCTCACTCTTTTTCTGTCAGACATTTGAAATCAATAAACTATGATTCCTACTTGTGTATATTACAGAAAAATTAAACAATATTGAAAACTGTTCTTATATGGGAATAAAAACAAACAGCAAAACCAACAACAAATAAAAAAGAAATCCAGAATCCTGGTTGGAGGGATGTTTATCACCAATGTCAAAGCCTCCCCTATCAAATATTTCTCTCAGTTGACAACTTTCAAATGATTTAAAGAACATTAAGAACAATTAGAATGTGAATCCTGGATGTGAATAGTAAAGAATAAGATTGGATGGGTATTTACAAAGCAGAGGCAAAATCTGTATAGCACCAGATTTTTCAAGTAAGCAAGTTCATTCCCAATCTAACTGAAGTTTTACATTTTTAAGCTCTATTCATCATTTCCCAGAGTAGAAAGCTGTGAAATGTTTCAGCTTGGTGCTATTTATTAATGGTGTGAACTCAAAAGGTGGTTTTTCTGTAGCTGACCTGATTCTGACTCTCAGGACTCCAAGATACCTCTACGTCCAAGTGTTGTCAACTCTACTGGCTTTACATACCTGATTTGGGACCATCCATTCTTTTCTTCTTTAAAGTCAGGGAATTCCTTCATTAATGGCAATGTGTGCAAATGTACATACACACACTGAAAATCTATAAATAATTCTAATGGCCAAAAGATACTTTTTCTTTATCAGAAATTACCCAAAGAAAGTGAGAATAGAAATAATGCAACTAAAATATATTTAAAAAGTCTATTTAATACCCATGGTATTTAAACATTCAATTTATTGTCTTATATTTCTGGATATTTCTGCATTTTAGATTCCATGAACTTCAGATTCTGAAGCTTGTAGAAAAAGCTAAGTTCTGGCTGGGCGTGGTGGCTCACACCTGTAATCCTAGCACTCTGGGAGGCCAAGGTGGGAGGATCGCTTGAGGTCAGGAGTTGAAGACCAGCCTGAGCAAGAGCGAGACCCAATCTCAAATAGAAAAAATTATCTGGGCAGCTAGAAATAGACACACAAAAAAATTAGCCAGGTGTGGTGGCAAGTGCCTGTAGTCCCAGCTACTCAGGAGTCTGAGGCAGTAGGATTGCTTGAGCCCAGGAGTTTGAGGTTGCTGTGAGCTAGGCTGATGCCACAGCACTCTAGCCTGGGCAACAGAGAGAGACTCTGCCTCGAAAAAAAAAAAAAAAGAAAAAAGAAAAGGCTAAGTTCCTCAATATGGGAAATTCTATCTGGCTGTACTTTTAGAGGGTTATTTTTCTACTTCTGAAAAAATATTTTGAATATTTATATATAGTATTAACAGAATACCCCTGTAAGTCATATTTCAGGTACATATTCTATAGTACAATTTGTATCATACCCAATATTTTAGATATTAAAATAGGGGTAAAATTTGGAAGTCAATTATCTACATATTTCCCAATTTAAAATTTTCATGTAGAATATTAAAATTTGAATTGATATTTGGATTTGTAAGCTATTGTCCCTGTGTAGTCTATGTATCTCTTAGCAATAGAGAAAATTTTGGAATCATAGTGTAGTAAACCTCTCTGGCTCCCTTTCTCAAGGCTCAATGAGTCAGTCTGGGCAGTGCACACTACCCTTGGCCGTAACTTACTCACTGCAGTCAGGCTTAGGGGTACTAACATGCAATCGCAGGACAACACTGACACTAGCACTGACATTTTAAAATTCATTCTCCCAAGTAATAAAAAATATATATATAGATAGATATACATATAGAGAGATCTGCAGCTGTACTAATTATTTCAAATAGCAGCAGACGAGGAAAATAAGCACTTGCTTGCTTCAT
Organism: Indri indri; assembly: GCA_004363605.1. Taxonomy (NCBI): domain Eukaryota; kingdom Metazoa; phylum Chordata; class Mammalia; order Primates; family Indriidae; genus Indri; species Indri indri. Next base: position 4,403 of record RJWJ010003775.1, on the reverse strand, counting down.
AAGTTTAAATTCATTTTAAGTTTGCTATATTATATTTAAAAATTAAAAAAATATCAACTTACTATAAACAATTTAAAATATTTATAATACAACTTCATGGTCAAAACATTTGAATAGTCTATGAAAACAGGAGATTCTTTGAACTGACATTGCTATTTAGGTTCCATCCACGATTTTTCAATCTGTTTCTTCCGACTGAAACCATGAAACAGTTGTCTTATTTTATGGCAACTAATTGTGTTTAGGGATTTCCTCATCACAAAAATACTTAATTACTTATTACAGGGAAGTTAAAGAAAAACAAAAAGAAATGGGAAACAAAGTGGCTTTCCCCCCACTTGTTACTATTCTGTTCTTAAAACATTCTGTACATAAGCTATCTGAACCTTCTGAACCATTTACAATTTGAGTTTTCAAAAATTGGGGAAAAAAAGTTTAGCGTCTAAAAGTGTTATTTTATACACTGACTATACAATATACATTGAATGTATACACACACATCTTAAAGATAAGGTTCTCCAAAGGTTTTCCGACATTCCATCACCCCTGTACTCGGTGGTCTGTCACAGTTGTGCGTACTCTTGACTTGACTAGGTGTGAGACGATCATATGCCTGCTTGTACTCTTTATCAAAAACATCTGCAAAAATTCATAAAGAAATAAAAGAATAAAGAAATTTATGTCTGACATTGACAATGATTAAGTTTCTGTAATACTACAGAACCACGAAATTAAAGGCCAAGAAGGAAACTCTAGGACATTTCTGCCATCCAAATAACCACAGCTAGATTGCACAGAACAGTGAAACTTGAAGTTTTAAGATGCCAACTTTTAATTTTACCAAGTACAGATGTTAAAACCAACAAATACTATACACATATTTTTGGTATCTTGCTTTTCATATTCAATAAAAACAGTAAAAATAATGGCCTTTCCCCACCAGGACTAACGAGAAGTTTTGCCCATATTTTTACACTAGTCCTTTCATGGTTTCATTTTTTACATTTAAATTTTGCTTCAGCTGGACTTTATTTTAGTCTATGTGTCTTAAACTTCTATTATGGGAGAACTCTGTGAAAATCCAAAGATTTTATGACATTGCTGTATAATGATTTTTTTTTCCTTTCTCATGGGAAATAGAAGAAATTAATTAGACTGTGACTTTTATTACTAAGGACATTAGACCAACGTCTGTGTGCCTCTTTCCCAGAAGATAATCCGTATGTGATAAAAAGGGAGAACATGGGTTTACAAGTTTCTGCTACAAGTTTCTCAGTCTAAAAATCATGCTAACTTTCTGCTTCTTTTTAACACATTTTGCCCCTTAGAGATCCAAATGAGGTATGAATTATGACTGTCACTAAGACCCCATATTTGTGCTCTGGGGAGCTGACAGACATCTAAACGTCTTTGCAACAGTGCACAGTGATGCCCATGAAGCCTGGTTTGAGTTGAGGGCCAACTGTAGAGCAATTCAGCTTCTCCAGCTTGGAGGTCCAGAATCCTTTGGACTTTCAAGGAAATGCTGCCTTTTGCAGAGGAAAAGGGTAATATCTGAATGTGACCTGGGCTTGTATTGGGTAGAGAATAAAGGGATGATAAAAACAATCTGAGTAATCTTTCTTGGTATCCTTTCTGTTTCATTATAGTTAAAAGGTCTAGCTCGAAGAACACTATTCCTGATTTTGGCAAGTTCTGGCATCCTTCCCAAGCAGCTAGAACGACTGTCCCAACACCATTTACTAGTCTACCTTTCCCAACTGGCTTTAACATACATTATATTTCCACAGATATTTATCTTTATTTTTAGACTGTCTACTCGGTATTATCAATTTTTCTAGCTCTGCCTATGCTAGCATTACCCTGATATAATTATAATAGCTTCTAGAGGGCAAATCCCTTTTAGTGATTCTTGAAATAATTTTTCCTATTCCGTTTTTTGGTCAAATTAACTTTTAAAAATTGAGATATAATTCACATACTATATAATTCACCAACTTAAAGTGTAAAATTTAATGTTTTTTGGTATATTCACAAGACTGTACGACCATCATCACTGCCTAATTCCAGAATGTTTTTATCTCACCAAAAAGAAACCTCATACCAGTTAGCAATCACGCCCCATTCACCCTCCTCCTAGCCCCTTGCAACCACTAATCTACTTTCTATCACTACAGGTTTGTCTATTCTGGACATTTCCTATAAATGCAATCACACGTTTGTGCAGTCTTTTGTGTCTGGCATCTTTCACTAAGCATAATGCTTTCAAGGTTAGTCTACGATGTAGCATTTATCAGTGCTTTACTCTTTTCATGGTAACATAACATTCCACTGTATAAATATGTCACATTTTATTTACTTATTCATCAGGTGATGCACATTTGGGTTGTTTCGACTTTTTAGCTATTATAAATAATGTTGCTATCAACATTCATGTAGAAGTTTCTGTGAGAATGTACGTTTTCAGTTCTCTTGAGTTCATACCTAGGAGTGGAACTGCTAGGTCATATGGTAACTCTGTTTAAAATTCTGAACACATGCAAAATTGTTTCCACAGTGGCTACAGCATTTTACATTCCTACAGCAATATATGAAAGTTCCAATTTCTCCACATCCTTGTCAACCTTGTTATTTTGTTTTTCCTTTCTTTCTTTCTCTTCTCTCTCTTTTTTTTTTTTTAAAGAGATGGGGGTCTCGCTCTGTTGCCCAGGCTGGAGTGCAATGGTGTGATCATAGCTCACTGCAGTGGAACTCCTGGGCTTCTCGGCCTCCTGAGTAGCTGGGACTACAGGTGCACACCACCGAAACTGGCTAAATTTTTAAAAAAAATTTTTTAATCTAGGCAATCTTTTTTGTTTTTTTTAAGAGACAGGGTCTTGTTGTAATGTCCAGGCTGGTCTTAAACTCCTGGCCTCAAGCAATCCTCCTGTCTCAGCCTCTTTGTGGGTGTCAAATGGTATGTCATTGTGGTTTTGATTTATATTTCCCTAATGACTAATGATGTTGAGCATCTTTTCATGTGCCTGTTTTAAAAAAATTTTTTTAAAAATTTCATCATATTACAGGGGTACAAATGTTTAGGTTATATATATTGCCTTTACCCCACTCAAGTCAGAGATTCAAGCGTGTTCATCCTCCAGACGGTGCACACTGCACCCATTATGTGTGTATATACCCATCGCCTCTTCCCCCCTCCCATCTGCCTGACACCCGATGAATGTTATTACTATATGTGCACTTAAGTGTTGATCAGTTAATATCAATTTGCTGGTGAGTACATGTGGTGCTTGTTTTTCCATTCTTGGGATACTTCACTTAGTAGAATGGGTTCCAGCTCTATCCAGGATAATGCAAGAGATGCTAGATCACCATTATTTTTTGTGGTTGAGTAGAATTCCACGGTATACATATATCACATTTTATTAACCTACTCATGTATTGACGGGCACTTGGGTTGTTTCCACATCTTTGCAATTGTGAATTGTTCATGTGTTTATTATAATAGTCATTATATATCTTCTTTGGAAAAATGCTTATTCAAATCCTTTGCCAATTTTTAAATTGGATTATTTGTTTTGTCAGGTTGTAAAAATTCTTTATGTATACTGAATACAAAACCTCTCTCAGATAATATAATCTACATTTTTTCTCATTGTGTGGGTTGTCTTTTCACTTTCTTGATAGTGTCCATTGATGTACAAATGTTTTTAATTTTGATGATGTCCAATTTTTCTACTTTTTATTTATTTTTTCGTTTGCTTGTACTTTCAGTGTCACAGTTAAGAAACCATTGCCTAATCTAAGGTCACAAAGATTTACACCTATGTTTTCTTCTAATGTGCACGTATGTTTATAAATATTATATCTTCTTAGTGGATTATTCTATTATTATTATAATATGTTCTTTTTTGTCTCCGGTAACAGTTTTTGTCTTAAAGTCTATTTTGTCTGATATTAGTATAGTCACTCCAGCCTTTTGAGTACTATTTGCATGGAATATCTTTTCCAATCCTTTTACTTTCGAGCTATTTGTGTCATTGAATCCAAAGTGTATCTCTTTTATATAGCATATACTAGATCATGTTTTTTTAATTCATTCTTCTAATATTCCTTGTAACTGAAGAGTTTAATCTACTTACATTGAATGCAATTACTAATAAGGTAGGATTTACATCTGCAACTTTGCTATTTGTTTTCTATATCTTTTTTATTCCTCTAGTCTTCCATTACTGCCTTCTTTTGTGTTAACTAGATATTTTATAGCTATCTATCTATGCTAGATATTTTCTAACATACCATTTTAATTCCCTTATCATTTTTTTTACTATATATTTTTGGTTCCTGCCTATTCCTGCATTATTATTTTTCCAGTTGAACATTAGAATCATTGGTCAAGTTTCTTT